>JBCEWE010000193.1:1267500-1287500 GCA_039877035.1 Silurus lanzhouensis | reverse complement strand
GAGCACATTCAAAAAAGAAAGTTTTTACTGTTTCAGTGTTTTATGTGTGCTTGTTGCTGTGTAGACACACAAACTGTGTTAAATTAAAAAAAAAAATATATATATATATTTTAAATAGAAATCTTGTGTATATTCTAGCCCAGTGGTACGCTCTCTGAAGCAGACAGGCATTGTGGAGCCTGAGCTGTTTGATGAGGTCACAATCTACTTTAGTGACATTGTGGGTTTCACCACCCTTTGCCACTACAGCACACCGATGGAGGTGGTGGATATGCTCAATGACATTTACAAAAACTTTGATAGCATCCTTGACCATCATGATGTCTACAAGGTGCCTCTGCAGACAAATTTACATGACATTTAAACAACATTTTTGCACAATTCATTTGTGCTTCAGTAAATATCATACATTACTTCTTTGCTTTTTTTGATTTAGGTGGAGACAATTGGTGATGCGTATATGGTGGTGTCAGGTTTGCCACGCCGAAATGGAGACAGACATGCAAAGGACATTTGCCATATGGCACTGGACATCCTTTCCTTCATGGGCTCTTTTGAGTTGCGCCATTTGCCAGGCTTGCCTGTATGGATCCGTATAGGGGTGCACTCAGGTATTGACCAGACATATTAAATACATACACCAAAATAGTGTAAACAGTGGTATATAAGATGAATTGAATACACTGAGCATGCATGAATAAATCTGTGTAGCTTTTACAGCTTTCTGCTATCAATTTCATATGGTACTTGCATACCAGGATTTAGAATCAGAAATATGCAAGTACAGTCAACCTCCGATAATTCGCGGTTCGGAACTCGCGGCTCAGAAAATCCATGGGTTTTCATTTAGAACCTAACTAACAGCAAGTTGCGGAGTATCTTAAAATATGCAGGATTTTGCAGCAAAACCGAATGTGTTCAGGAAGGTTGGGAATAACATTTTAAACTATGTTTTCACTAACAAATTTCATGAAAATTTGTAAAACACATTATTGTATTAAAGTGACATTATGTATAGATGAATTTACTAAGGTACTATAGGGGCTGCGGGGGTACATCCAAAATTTGTGGATTTTTATATATATATTCCTGTGCCAACATGACTGTGCACCAGTGAACAAAGCAAGGTCCATAAAGACATGGATGAGTAAGTTTGGTGCGGAAGAATGTCTCGAGGTTACGTATGTAACCCTGGGAACAAGACGCTGCATCAACAACGCTTTGGGAACGAGAGTACAACACCACCAGACTGACAAATCTCTGCCTAGTGTGAATGGGCACAGCTAGGTCGGAGGACTGAGGGACCAGGAGTGGCACTAAGGTCAAGGCTGTAAGACCCGATGAGGGTCAGAGAGGTGAATCAGTCCGCAGCGTTGCAAATGTCTTGGCGAGAAACCCCACAGGAAACGCCACACTCTGGGTCGAATGAGCTCTGACCCGGAAAGGAGCTGGGAGACCAGAGGACTCATAAGAAGAGAAGATAGCATCCACAATCCACCTGCTGAGAGTCTGCTTGTCCGCAGGAAGACCCTTCTTATACAGACCGTAGCAGACAAACAGCTGGTCCGACTTCCTCCACAGGGCCGTGCAAGCACTAGACACACCCAATTAAGCTTCTCTTGGTCGGGTGCTCGAATAGGAGGATGGATAGAATGCCTGGAGCACGGCTGGTTGTGGGGCAACAGAGGGCACCTTGGGAACATACCCCAGCCTGGGGTAGAGAAAGGCACTGGTAATGGCTGGGGTAAACTCTAGACTAGAGGGGGCCACGGAAAGGGGCTGAAGGTCCTCAACTCTCTTTAGAGACGAGATAGCCAGTAGAAAAACAGTATTGACTGCAAGAAATCTTAAGGGCACCTCATCCAAAGGCTCAAAGGGAGGCTTGGACAGGGCCTCAAGAACTACGGCCAGATCCCACAAAGGTCGCACATGAGGCCTCAGCCTCTGAGTACGGAAACGTGTCACTAACAGGTTTTCCCGTTAGCATGATATGCCGCAATAGCAGACACGTAAATCTGTAGTGGAAGGAGACAAACCTTTTGGCAGCACTGGGCCAACGGGGCAGTTAACTGGATCTTACTGATAATTTTTAAACCATATTGTGAACAGGGGTCATTTCCCGGTTTACAACTGCCTCATGGAGGGAGCTCTGTACTGAAGAATGTTCTCTACAACCTCATCTGTGAGACCAGAAGCTAAAAGCTGTGTCCCCTCAAGGGCCACAGCCTCTACAACTCCTGGCATGGGTGAAATAGAGTGTCCCCTGCCTGAGAGAGGAGATCCCACCTGAGAAGAATCTCCCAGATAGGGTGTTTAAGAGGGGCTACCAGGTCTGCAAACCATGCTACCTTTGGGTAGCAAGGGGCTACCAGAAGGAGACAGACACCCCGGCGAACTCACTCCAGCACTTCCAGGAGCAGCACAACAGAGGGGAAAACATACAGCGGCCTCACCCTCACCTGCACCATGGCGTCCAGTCCAAAAGGAGCTGGGTGAGTGAGGGAAATCTGCTCCCTGGTTCAGGCGCCCTGGGATGTATACTATCCTCAGTGAGAGGAAATGCTTCAACGCTAGAAGCATGGCCAGCATCTCCAGGCAGTTGATGTACCACAAGGGATGGGGCCCTTCCCAGAAACCGCTCAAATAACAACCTCCAAAAGTTCCTCAAACTGAACCAGCTGCTGAGGTAAGTCCACAGATTCGTCCAGTATGGCACCCCCCTCATCTCCCTCCTCTCCGTGGGTGTAAGAAACCGCCAAAAAGCAGGCTTCCAAACCCTGAGGTGCTGTATCTGGCAGGTAAGAAAGGAGAAAGAGACGTGACCGTCTCCATTCCCTCTGCCAGATCCATTTGTGAAGCCCACAACCTAAATCACTGTTTCGCCCTGTCGGTAGCAGGGCCAGATTTTTTCAATTTTACCTTCTTACCAGTACTTACCTTACCGAAGGAAACAGACACACACAGAGCGCTTCTTGAACAACAGAAGATAGCGCTGTCTCCACTGCATGTGCATTTATAGTGTCTGACCATACAAATGCGCTTCTGGAAGAATGGTCAAAAATTCCCATTTAACACCCTCCTTAACCTTGTGGAAAGCCTTCCCAGCTGTTATAATTATAATATTTATATTAATATAGTATAGTTATAATAATATATTTAATTAAATTAAATAATGTTTATTTTTGCATGTCAAGGCCCCTGTGCTGCAGGTGTCGTGGGACTTAAGATGCCCAGATACTGTCTGTTTGGAGACACAGTGAACACTGCCTCTCGCATGGAGTCCACAGGATTACGTAAGTATCACCAGTAAACAATAACTGAATGTATTATTTACTTTCTATATTATATTAAACTTTTCTGTGTTTATTAAGCTCCAGTGCTCCCTTATTTGTATCACTTATTTGTATCAGTTGCATACATACATTTCTAGTATTTCAAATGCAGTGTTAAAAAATTGTCTGACAGATTGATTATACATTACTATTTATTGTCCATACATGACATAGCCTTGAGAATCCATGTGAGTCAGTCGACAATCAACATTATCGAGCGGGCTGACTGCAAGTTTAAATATATGAAACGAGGAGAGACATATTTGAAGGTATGTCTATTTTTTTAATGTATGTGCATTACATCTATCAACGCATGTCTCGTGCACCATTTTGTTATCAATTAGACCACATTAATCTGGTGTCATCATTAGGGAAAAGGCAAAGAAACAACTTATTGGTTAACAGGAGTTACTGGACAAAATTACAACCTGCCTACACCCCCAACAGCGTAAGTAAAAAAATAAAATAAAATAAAAATATTTTATATTTATATATACAGTGCCCTCCACAATTATTGGCACCCCTGTTTAAGATGTGGTCGTGGACTTCTAAAAATTCTCCTTTTTTTTAAAACAACATAGAACCCAAATGCAAAAAAAGAGAAAAATCCAACCTTTCATTTAAGTACATAACTTTGGTGGTAAAAAAAATCATACATTTAGAAAAAAAAAAAAAACTTGAAATCATGTGTGCCACAATTATTGGCACCCCTAACAATTCCTCTGAAAAATTGAATTTTTTTTTTTTATTTTTTTTTATTTTTCTGTAGTTGCTAAGGTTGGTCCGGGTATCTAGGGACTTTTAATTAGTAATTCATGATTTCCTGTTTCCCTGGGGTATAAATATGACGTGACACAGAGGCCTAATTCTCTTACCCATTTGTCAACATGGCAAAGACAAGAGAACACACCATTCAAGTAAGGCAGATGTGTGTCGACCTTCATAAGTCAGGCAATGGCTACAAGAAAATAGCCACTCGCCTTAACTTGCCGGTATCTACAGTCAGAGGAATCATTAAGAAGTTTAAAACAACTGGAACAGTGACAAACAAGGCTGGAAGAGGTCCCAAGTTTATCTTGCCACAACGCACAGTGAGGAGGATGGTAAGAGAAGTAAAAAAATTTCCCAAGCTCACCGTCACAGAATTGCATCAAAGAGTGGCATCTTGGGGTCACAGAGTCTCCAAAACAACCATCAGACGCTCTCTACATGCCAACAAGCTGTTTGGGAGGCATGCAAGGAAAAAGCCTTTTCTCACTAACACTCACAAACGTAAACGTCTGGAGTTTGCTAAGCGGTACTGGGACTTCAACTGGGATCGTGTGCTTTGGTCAGATGAGACTAAGATTGAGCTTTTTGGCAACAAACACTCTAAGTGGGTCCGGCGAATGAGTATGCCGAAAAGCACCTCATGCCCACCGTGAAGTATGGTGGAGGATCTGTGATGCTGTGGGCCTGTTTCTCTTCCAAAGGCCCTGGGAACCTTGTTAGGGTGCATGGCATTATGAACGCTTTGAAGTACCAGGATATTTTAAATAAAAACCTGATGGCCTCTGCCAGAAAGCTGAAGATGGGTCGTCATTGGGTCTTTCAGCAGGATAATGATCCAAAACATGTGGCAAAATCTACACAAAAGTGGTTCAGCAGTCACAAACTCAAGGTCCTCCCATGGCCATCTCAGTCCCCAGACCTCAACCCAATCAAAAACCTGTGGGGCGAGCTAAAGAGAAGAGTGCATAAGAGAGGACCCAGGACACTGGATGATCTAGAAAGATTGTGCAAAGAAGAATGGTCAAAAATCCCTCTCTCTGTGTTCTCCAATCTTGTGAAATGTTATAGGAGGAGATTAAGTGCTGTCTTGTTGGCAAAAGGAGGTTGTACAAAGTATTAACATCAGGGGTGCCAATAATTGTGGCACACATGATTTCAAGTGTTTTTTTTCTTTCTAAATGTGTGATTTTTTTTTACCACCAAAGTAATGTACTTAAATAAAAGGTTGGATTTTTGTCTTTTTTTGCATTTGGGTTCTATGTTGTTTTAAAAAAAAAAAGGAGAATTTTTTGAAGTCCACGACCACATCTTAAACAGGGGTGCCAATAATTGTGGAGGGCACTGTATATATATATATATATATATATATATATATATATATATATATATATATATATATATATAGAGAGAGAGAGAGAGAGAGAGAGAGAGAGAGAGAGAGAGAGAGAGAGAGAGAGAGAGAGAGATTTTAAAATATGATTACTTGTACATTTTTTAACTGCAACTGGATAATACATAAACATTGTAGAGTATATCACCTTTTCTTGTCAGTTGTATTCACACTTTTATCTCTTTAAAATGAAACTTTAACTAGTTAAGTTATAAGTATGGTTAATCTTTATTTTTATATTCATTCTTTTACTGGTAGTGAAAACTTCCAGCGTCTGCAGCAAGACCTGGCAGTTATGATAAAAAGTTGTCTGGTGCAGCGGTCTCCAAGTCTTGAGAAGAGGGAAACACTTTCAGCCAGCCAGAGGAAGCTCAGAGGTTACTCAGAGCTGACCGATTCTGAGCAGCCTGAGTACTTTCACCTGGCTACTGTAGACAACCTTAGTACATACTTGTAACCTGAGAAATGTTTGTCTTATGTTCATTGCAGAATACTCTATCAATTACTATTGATTAGCATTTTTATGTAGTATATTTATGAAGGCTTTTAAAATATATTTTTATACATTTCTTAGTGTGTAGTATGTGCCTATTTTTGTGACATTTAAATATTTGCTGTTTTGTATCTTTTTGCTGCAACCCATTTTAAAGTAAGGAAGTTGTTAATTTTTCATAAATACTGTTCATTACAAGTTCATTTTTTATCAAGCCAGTTAACACCGCTATCAATAAGAAAAACAAATGCAAAGCAAAGTTTGTACATAATAATAAAAAACACATTCTTTGAATATTCTATTTTCTTCTCCTATATTAGTTAATTGACTAATGTGATTGATTTCTGTGCTTAAGCAAATGTTCCTGAAAAATGCATTGATCAAAACAAATATTTATATTATATATATATATATATATATAATATTTTTTATTATATACAAAATTTTCCCAAAAAAGAAATTGCTAGAAATCATTAGCTAATTCTTTTTAGATGAAAACAAGACAAATGAAAGGAAACCTATTGTTTTGCTATGATATGATATGTTGACAATCAGCTGATATGGTTCATGTTTACTTGTTTTTTTAGTATCACTAAATATCAATAAAAGTTTTTGATTTCTGAACATCTTTGTCCTGTGATAAAACATTTGTATCCTGAGATTGTAGTGGTCTTTACCACAAAAAACACTATATGACAGTTTGTGGCCACCTCACCATTGCTCCCAAATGCATGATAATTCTATTCCATTTAATAACTACATTCCCTGTGCAGTCACAAAGAGCTTTAGAGATATCAGAAGAAGGAGGGGGCTAACGTGCAGTCTGCACTCCAATTTATCCCAAAGGTGTTTAGTAGGGTTGAGGTCAGAGTTCTGTGTATACCAGTCAAGTTCTTTCATGCCAATCTTGGCCAATCATCATTGCAATAAACAGCCATCAAATAGGAAGACATGATCTCTGTGATTTTGACTGTGGCATGATTGTCTGTGCTAGATAATAGAGTTTGAAAAGAACACAAAATTGTAATTTCCTGAAATAATTGAATTAGCTTCTGACACAAACAACAATGCCACAGTCAAAGCCACTGGGACAATCTTTTCTCTATTCTAATTTTCTGAACATGTATCAACAGGATTTTATGCAGTGTCCTGCTGCCACCTGTTTGGTTGTTTAGAAAATTGCAGGAATTTGCATGTTTTGTTGATCAATCCAAAGTAAAAAATGGAAACTTACAACCATTTTCATTTGACAGAGAAAGAACTCCTTTGCCCTTTACTGTTTATCACTTACAAATATCACAGACAACAATCATAGAAATTAATATTCAACACTCAGAATGATACATTTTACCAAAAGAATCAATATATACACAAACAAAACAAAGCCTTTTAGGCTTTTACTCCATGACTTGCAATGATCCACCCATACAGGTGTACAGGCCACAACAGAAATATAAACAATATGTGTTCAACAAATAGAACATTTGCTGAAATCCAAGTCCATCATGAAAGTGGTGAAAAAAATATGCTTGAGCAAGTTTTTCCCCTGAAATGCAATTATAGTGTGTTGGACCACATCCATGCTTCATTTCAAATGGTACATTTATAATGGACAATTCAAACATTTTAAAAGAAAAATAATAAATAAACTACACTGAATTAAAAAAAAGATAGAAGTAACATAGCATTTGTTGTGTTTCGATACAAAATTTGATTGCTGTCTATATAAAGACTCGTACAAACGTAATGCCCTGGCCTTGATGATAATGATTAGAATTGCCTCCTGGCTAAACATTTAGGATAGGTATGAAAGTGTGTCATTGTAACATCACTGTTACATTGTAAGAGCTTAAAATGCAACCTTTCAATGGTGAAACTACCACCTCTTTACTTTACACACTTAAGCATGTCTCAATCTTGCTTTAAATTTTTTTTACAAATATTCATATCACTACTGAATGAGTAATTCACATGCTGAGCAAACCACAGTATGAACAAAATACAATTTTCTTTAGCTCACTAAAGGAGGCAGAAAATGCTTCTTTTGATTTTGTGCTGGCTTGGGGGTTTGTTTTCTTAGAACAAAAAAAATTGAATTTCTGGTTTAACTAAGGAATTAATTTATAATAAAATAGGTTTATATAATCAAAATGTAGGATCATAATTGTAATCAAACCCTGTGGTGTGTATCACATTGTATGATTGTAATTTTAGACAAACAAGTGCAACACTGTATCAGTGCAGCATCCATGTCTCACTAATAATAACGAATAACAGCATGTCTACTGTTAATTAAACAATGTTTAAGACTCACATTAACACGAGCCACTTTTTCCACAGTCATTTTCACAACAACAAAAAAAATATTTTGTTAAAATAGAAATATTATTTACTTACTAATTATTTTGTATATGTCGTCAAGATGTTTACCACAACTCTTTGTATCTGTGATATGAGGGTATGATAGAAATTAAATATTAAGCGAAATGCTGAATCATGGCCCAGGTTACATTTTTTTTTTCATCCCTGTTTCATTACACTAAAGTTGGCATGAGTTATACCACAATTGTTTGCCCTTTGGTCACAGGTTAGTAAGATCTATTAACTTTTGCTTAAACAGTAATACTTTGTCCACTTTTGGTAGCACACTTACTTTTACACATGCTTCACACACAGTTCCATATACTTATTATTTTTCAGTTGCTGGTTTTCCCACTAAATCACTTAGAGAGACAATTCAGTATTTAAAAAAAATAATTATGGCAATACAAAAAAATGTGCACGCTCTACATCCGGGATCCATGAATCTGGAAAAGCTGCAAAATGATAAATTAAATATCATGAGAATAAACATCTGGGATTTAATAATCCTGAATGTGTACCACATTTATAATAATAGCAGCTGAATTGAAGCATTCTGATAATGAGGAAAACTGTTTTTGTAGGTGGAGATGCAAATGAATATGACAATGACTAAATGACAATTTATGGCACCAGGACAAATCTGATGTTCATGTTACAGCAACATCCCTGTCAATATGCATAGTGCACTCGGAAATATGAATCAATAATAATAATAATAATAATGTAATAAGTAGAATATAATATAAAGCTAATAAAATATATAAGTAGAATATAAAATTAATGTGTAAATATAAAAATGTGTGCTCTTTCGTTGCAAGCAAGCTTAGGTGTTTCCTAATCGAGGTTGTCTAGACTATTCTATTTCATTGCACACTTATTATTATACTTGTATTAAAGAATGTGAGAGTCACCAGTTCCCACCTATGCTAATTCACACCAGATCCTACCCGAAAAATTCATAGTGAATTGAATTGAACTTCGTGGCATTTCTGATTACTCATATTAACCTTAATTTTTCTGAATGACAAAAATATAATAAAATGCACAAAATAATCTTTCCCTGTGTCATTGTGGTTTTCTCCCAGCTCACAAAAATATGCCAGTCAATACATTTACTCAGAAACTTTGTTCCAGGTGTCAATGAGTATATGAATGTGTGTATTTATTCATTTTCCTAGGATTGCCTCTACGCTTTTTCCTTTTTTTTTTAGATAAAGCAGTAATCGAAGGTGAATGAATATATAAAGACTACCACCCTTATTTCAAAAAAGTTGGGACACTGTAAAATAAAATAAAAATAAACAAAATGCAACAATTGCAAATCTCATAGACCAATACATTTCTCACAGTACAACACTATGAAAATAAGGTAGTTTTGAATTTGAAGGTCACAACATGCCTCAAAAAAGTTGGGTAGCATCTCCTCTTCTTTTACAACAGCCTGTATACATCTGGGAATCAGTTGCTGTAGTTTTAGGAGAGAAAATTTTTTTCATTTATGTCTGAAACAGGATTTTACCTGCTCAACGGTCCAGGCTTGTCTTTGTCATTGTCATTCATCTGTCATTCAGTCTAGATCAGAACCTGGACTCTCTTACTACAAAGCAATGCTTTTGTAATGGATGCAGTATATGATTTAGCATCATCTTGCTGAAATATGCAAGGTCTTAAAAAAGACGGTGTGGGTGGAAACGTATGTTGCACTAAAACCTGTATATATCTTTCAGTATTGGGGGTGCCTTTCCAGATGTGCAAGCTGCCCATTCCATAAAAACTTATGCACCCCATACCATCAGAGATAAAAGCTCTTGAATTTAGTGCTAACTGACAAGCCATATAGTGTCTCTCCTCTTTAGTACAGAGGACACAACATCCATTATTTTCAAAATTATTCAGCTTTGGCCCACAGCAGACAGCTGCATTTCTGAATCATGTTCACATATGGCTCCTTCTTTGCATGACAGAGCTTTAACCTGCAATTGTGGACAATGTTTGTTCACAGACAATGTTTTCTGGAGTTGTTTCTGAGCCCATGTAGTGATTTTCATTAGAATCAGGCTTTTTTTAAAGCAGTGGCTACCGATTGCATGCATCTAATAGTCACATGTATCCAATAATCCACACAATCCAATTCTGATGATAGTATGTACTATAGATGATGAGAGATTTAAAATCTGGACAATTTTAAATTAAGGAACATTATTCTGAAATTGTTCCACAACTTGTAGACACAATTTGTTGCAGATTAGTAAGTGTTGTTGTTGTTGTTTCTTTTTAGTAGCACTTATTATCTTAGTAACATTTGATATGTTTTCTATTTTTTTCTACGTTCTGTTGCAAAAAATATGGGTTTAAGAGATTTGCAAATAATTGCATTCTGTTTTGATTTAGATTTTACGCAATGTAACAGCCTTTTGGAAATTGGGTTGTATATAAAGCGACTATAAACAGCCTGTTCATTGTAGAATGCACATTAGGCTTATTGATTAAACTTATTCATTAACATAAAACAGTATTTTTTTGTTAGCTTGTGTTTTATAACATTTTAAATAGAATGTTTTGATGCAATGAAATAAAATACTATATCATCCTCTTACTACAGGTTGGGATTTCTACAGCTACCACCAATAAACACCTTGGATTTGGTATCCTCACCTATTCCTGCGATTGGAACAATGACACAAGTCTCCTAATCTCTAAATCCACTCATTTGGGGTGGCATTTCTTTCCTTCTCATCTTCCTCTTCCTGCTCCTCTTTTTCTCCTTCCTCCATCTGATTGTCTGATGCCTTGACATATTATGGGCATTCAACAAGCAGACAACACAACAACCACACAGGCGACAAAAAAAAAAAAAAAAAAAAAAAAAAAAAAAAAAAAAGAATGGCACATCATATGAACATTTTTAAAAAGGTAGATGGTTCATGCTTTTATTATATACAGTGCCCTCCACAATTATTGGCACCCCTGTTTAAGATGTGGTCATGGACTTCTAAAAATTCTCCTTTTTTTAAAACAACATAGAACCCAAATGCAAAAAAAGAGAAAAATCCAACCTTTCATTTAAGTACATAACTTTGGTGGTAAAAAAATCACACATTTAGAAAAAAAAAAAAAACTTGAAATCATGTGCGCCACAATTATTGGCACCCCTGATGTTAATACTTTGTACAACCTCCTTTTGCCAACAAGACAGCACTTAATCTCCTCCTATAACATTTCACAAGATTGGAGAACACAGAGAGAGGGATTTTTGACCATTCATCTTTCTAGATCATCCAGTGTCCTGGGTCCTCTCTTATGCACTCTTCTCTTTAGCTCGCCCCACAGGTTTTTGATTGGGTTGAGGTCTGGGGACTGAGATGGCCATGGGAGGACCTTGAGTTTGTGACTGCTGAACCACTTTTGTGTAGATTTTGCCACATGTTTTGGATCATTATCCTGCTGAAAGACCCAATGACGACCCATCTTCAGCTTTCTGGCAGAGGCCATCAGGTTTTTATTTAAAATATCCTGGTACTTCAAAGCATTCATAATGCCATGCACCCTAACAAGGTTCCCAGGGCCTTTGTAAGAGAAACAGGCCCACAGCATCACAGATCCTCCACCATACTTCACGGTGGGCATGAGGTGCTTTTCGGCATACTCATTCACCAGACCCACTTAGAGTGTTTGTTGTCAAAAAGCTCAATCTTAGTCTCATCTGACCAAAGCACACGATCCCAGTTGAAGTCCCAGTACCGCTTAGCAAACTCCAGACGTTTATGTTTGTGAGTGTTAGTGAGAAAAGGCTTTTTCCTTGCATGCCTCCCAAACAGCTTGTTGGCATGTAGAGAGCGTCTGATGGTTGTTTTGGAGACTCTGTGACCCCAAGATGCCACTCTTTGATGCAATTCTGTGACGGTGAGCTTGGGAAATTTTTTTACTTCTCTTACCATCCTCCTCACTGTGCGTTGTGGCAAGATAAACATGGGAGCTCTTTCAGCCTTGTTTGTCACTGTTCCAGTTGTTTTAAACTTCTTAATGATTCCTCTGACTGTAGATACCGACAAGTTAAGGCGAGTTGCTATTTTCTTGTAGCCATTGCCTGACTTATGAAGGTCGACACACATCTGCCTTACTTGAATGGTGTGTTCTCTTGTCTTTGCCATGTTGACAAATGGGTAAGAGAATTAGGCCTCTGTGTCACGTCATATTTATACCCCAGGGAAACAGGAAATCATGAATTACTAATTAAAAGTCCCTAGATACCCTGACCAACCTTAGCAACTACAGAAAAATATATTAAAAAAAAAAAATTCAATTTTTCAGAGGAATTGTTAGGGGTGCCAATAATTGTGGCACACATGATTTCAAGTTTTTTTTTTTTTTCTAAATGTGTGATTTTTTTACCACCAAAGTTATGTACTTAAATGAAAGGTTGGATTTTTCTCTTTTTTTGCATTTGGGTTCTATGTTGTTTTAAAAAAAGGAGAATTTTTAGAAGTCCATGACCACATCTTAAACAGGGGTGCCAATAATTGTGGAGGGCACTGTATATATACGTATATATATATATATATATATATATATATATATATATATATATACACGTATATATATATATATATATATATATATACGTATATATATATATATATATATATATATATATATATATTATATATATATATATATATATATATATATATATTATATATATATATATATATATATATATATATATATATATATATATATATATACACACACACACACACACACACACACACACACACAGTCATGCCAAAAATATCAGCACCCTTGCAATTCTGTCAGAAAATTTAGCACTTCTCTCAGAAAATTGCAAATGTTTTGATATTCACAAGCTTATTACTTTTGTTTGCACAGCAACAACACAGACCCAGAGAAGTCAAACTTGATAAGATTTCGCACAAAAAAAGAAATGTAAATAATTGCTTTTTAAGCATGTGATGCTCCTGTAATTTGTATTTAGACACACCTGTGGCTAGTAACAGGTGGGCAATACAGTAATCACACTTGCAATTTTTTAAAATGGAGAAAAGTTGACTCACGCAGTGTTGTGTGGCACACTGAGCATGGAGAAAAGAGAGACGTGAAAAGAGTTGTCTGTGGATTTGAGAGAAAAAATTGTGGAAAAACATGGACAATCTCAAGGCTACAAGTCCATCACCATAAATCTTAATGTTCCTGTGTCCACTGTGCGTAATATCATCAAGAGGTATACAGCCCATGGCACTGTAGCTAACCTCCCTGGATGAATTAATGAAAAATTACAACGAAGGATTGTTCGAATTGTGGATAAAGAACCCTGATTAACTTCCAAACCAATTCAAGCTGATCTGCAGACACAGGGTACAACAGTGTCAGCTCGCACTATCCGTCCCCATCTGAATGAAAAGGGACGCTATGGGAGGAGACCCAGAAGGACACCACTGCTGACACAAAGGCATAAAAAAGCAAGACTGATGTTTGCCTAAACTTATGTGACACAATCCTTCTGGGAGACTGTACTGTAGACAGATGAAACAAAAGTACAGCTTTTTGGAGCAGTTTGCAAAAGAAGAGTGGTCCAAATTTCCAGTAAAGAGATATAGGAAACTCATTCATGGTTACGGGAAGCGATTGATTTCAGTTATTTTTTCAAAGGGGTTGCTAGCAAATATTAAGTTAAGTGTCTTTGGGTTCTGTGGGGAATTATATCAGATTTGAATCTTTTTTGTCTGTTTTTTTTGTGTTGTTCCAATGCAAGCAAAAAAAAAAAAACATGTGAGTACCAAAACATTTGCAACTGCAACAATTTTCTGAGAGAAGTGTTGCATTTTCTGTGCAAGGGTGCTTATATATTATATATATATATATATATATATATATATATATATATATATATATATATATATATATATATATATATAAATAAGAAAAATGATACCATAATGCAAAATGGGAAGTAAAGTGTGTAAATGTAATAAAGTATATACAGAGACTAGACAATGCCAATAATGAAACTGGCTTTGGCTTTCAGACAATGCTGCTGAAAATATTAAATTACCATATAAAATAGTAAAATTATGAGAACAAAAGAGCTCTCCAACCTTATTCTTGTGGCTCTGCTCAGTCCCCAGGCCCCCACCAGATGTGTGCAGCTCTTTGGACACAACACAAAGGAACTCAGCCTGGTCCTCTGTACCATAGCTGTACGAGGAGCCGATATTCACCATCTGCAATACCATTAAAAGGTAAAGCAAGAGAAGCAAAATATGTTTTGTTTTTTTTTAATTGCAAAAATCTAGAGCGATATTCCTCGGGCCATTATTATAACTGTTTATTAGGATTTAGTTTTGAGCAGATTACTATCTAATGGATGTATGTTATTAATGCAACAAGGAGGCTTTTTGCAAATGTGACACCACATTTGGCATGCAGGTGTCATTTTATTTGTCAAATATGTTACTGGACTGGATTCTGGAAGGGTCAACAGGACACTGGGATCAGGAACCCACAGTCCAGAGCAGTCCGGGCCGTGGCTTTCGGCAGGCACGCACGCTGACCTGCTCAAACTTCCAGCCATCTGACATTGTGGACACCATCTGCGTCAGCTCCTCTTCCTGACACTGCAACACCCTGTAGACATGCTTTGGGGGTACCTGCTGTAAAAAAAAAAAAAAAAAAGTAAGGCTAAGTGTGGGTAAAAAGAAAGAGGTAAAAAAACAAAGCTGGGCTCTGTACTGGACATAAAATGAAAGGAGTATGTGTACAAACTGATAATACTATAGTGAAATAAAATTTGAGTGGAAGGGAGATTATGGGTTGCTACAGCAAGAAAAATATTCACATTTGAGTCACTTGAAATTCTGAAGACTTCTTCATAGCTTATTCTCCTTTAAACAGGGGGTTCTTTTTGCTTCTTTTTTCTCTTGACCACTCAGCAGAATAATAGAAATTAAGGAGTATCTTCAATGTTCAAGCTCCTCATGTTTTTTTAGCACTGGGACAATACTATAGGTATAAAATTAGCCAGTAGCCTTTTAAGTCTTATGTTGTCCAAATAATCTAACATCTGAGCTTATTCAAATGACATCAGAATTACTTTGACATTTTACAGAGTATCTCACTGAAGCTCAAGAACACCATAGTTTTCAAATCATACCAACTTGCTGTATTGTAATAAAGAAAGCGGTTTAAAGCAACTTTTTAGATATTATATAAAAGAGAATATGGCTGTTGAGAGATTATGTAGAAAGGTATAGAGTGATCACTACCTGAGACGCTTTACAGTCTCGGTCAAGAATCCTCTCTTTAATTAATTTAATCAGTGGAGTGATGTTATAAAACTCTGCCTCCTCCAAGACACCTGAAATTACAAACAAACATTTCAACAGTGTAAATTATACCATGTGATTGCATGTATCATTATTTCATGTATCCTGAATTTAACCAAATTAATACATGCTAGTATATGTGTCTCTAGATATCTGGATAATCTGATGCCATGAATGTAAAATTCTGCACAAAATATGCAAAATAGTTTTGACAACACTTGACAACAAATTCTGTTTTGTTCCTGGTTTCTGTGTGAAAAGTTGATTGTGGGTCTGGTGCTTTACTTACTTTAAGAGATGAGAACATTATTTGGCTGTTAATCGTAAGAAATAATATGTCATTTGTACTTTTGTAACCATAGATTTAGATTAATTAAGGTTTTTAAATGAACTTTAGGTGTGAAATCTAGTAGAAATAGATAATGTAAGACACCTGTGATTGCACTAAAAGTTTAACACAAAAGATATTGTATTTGAGTCTGCTTAAAATGCTTCTTTTATACATAAATGTGTTTCAGACTCTTCTGTATGTTACCACTTTCATTTATGATGCAGTTTTTTTGTGTTGCAAAAGATCTGCATGCAAAACACAAACAAACCTTCCTCAGCCAGTTCCTTGTTATAAACCAGTTTCCCATGTCGGAGGTAGTTGAGTATAGGGCCGAAGTATGTAGGGTCTCTGTCGATCACATAGGCGCCTGTTTCATCCTACACAAAAATTCAGTCTCTGTCAGAAATTATTCTTGGATTTTCAGTTATATAATGCTTTCATCTCACTATATCAGGCCCAGTAAAAAAGAGAAGAAAAGGTACATCTGAGAACCAATGAAAAATAATGATATAAGTATATAGCTACAGATTCATGTTAAATTAGGATGGTCAGTGTCATTGTTTTGCATGGCTGAGGGGCTGCTCTCCACAGTGAATTAACCTTAAGAGCTCTACAGGGAACATTTTCTTAGCTTAGAGATAAGGATGTTCTCTACATGATGCTTTGCAGAGTACATCAGACTAGCTGGTCTTATGTATGATTACACAAAAAGAATGGAAAAAAATAAAAGAAAATAGGAAGATGCAATAAAAATCTAAGAAATGTAAAACAAAGAAAAAGTCTATTGTGGTGTTCACAAATATTCTCATATCTGGTTATGCATTTGGGGCACCAATCTTTCAACATTAAAATTACTTTGGATGATTATTATGATTATTATATGTTACATCCACATGAAGTCAGTGGAAAAACTACAAAAAAGAGAAGGCAAGCCTGGCATTATTCTGATGCATGGAGCACCTTTTTTTGTGGTGTTAAAGGACTCTTTAACTCTCTGAGTCTCGGGGGCAGTATTAATGCGCTAACCTCTGGTTTGCATATTAAAGTGTGTTTTTCCCCTAAAGCAACACTGCACATAGCATTAAACATGAATCATTCATTTCTTTGTTATTTTCTGATTTAATATTCAAATCGTTCGAGTTTGAATTTGAATTGCTGCTGGAGCCCTGCTGTAACAGGGCTACAGGTATAAATTGACAGTCAGTTTGATTTTGTTTATTTTCTATCAAAATAAATAATGCAAACTTCAGTAAACATGTGTGATTATCATTTACTGCATTGTTTATATATTTATACACAAACTGACACCAGCAGGAGTAAAGTTTATTTAATCTAATACTATACACAATGTTTTGGAGACAAGGTGAGGGAGGTGAGATTGAGATGGTTTGGACAAGTGCAGAGGAGGGGCATGGGGTATATCAGTAGGAGAATGCTGAGGATGGAGCCACCAGGAAGGAGTAAAAGAGGAAGTCCAAGGAGGAGGTTTATGGATGTGGTGAAGGAAGACATGCAGGTAGTTGGTGTGACAGAGGCAGATGTAGAGGACAGGGGGTATGGAGATGGATGATCTGCTGTGGTGACCCCTAATGGGAGAAGAAGAAGAAGAAGAAGAAGAAGAAGAAGAAGAAGAAGAAGGATCTAATACTATACACTGTATAAAAAAAAATTACAAATCATAAAATATCGAATTCTTATAGGTCTTTTAGATGTAAGCAGTGTAATTATTTGGGCTACACACAATGAATGAATTATGATTTAATCTTGGTTAATTTAATATTTATTTAGTTATTATAATATAAAAATTAACAAGAATCAATATCACATTACAGTTTCATGGAATTTATATATTAGTTCATGTAATTCGGTGCACTTAAACCTCTATGGAACACATCAATGTCCCACTGTCAGCAATGAGATGTGTTGTTGTTATGTGTGTGCTATCTGCTAAAAAACACAAGAATGCTGCAGTTTTATTTGACAAAACAATAAAACAATCTTTCACCCATCATTTCTTGCTTTTTCCTATTTGTTTCTCACATTTGATGAACGCTAATATCCTATTCTAAAAAAAAACATGCTTCCTTCTGTAGGAATCAGTGATGGACCTAATAGACTGTATCAACAGCAGGGGATTTCCTAGCCCTTAAACAAGGAAATGCTCCAAAATTTAACTGTGGCACTACTGTAAGAGATACATCAGTAGTTAAACATGCCCCTTTGTAATTGTTGGCTACTTTAAATGTATCTTTTGTAGATTCAATTGTGCATCACATATCAAGATGCAAGAGGAAAGGCTTGTAGCTAGGCAAAGACAGTCTCAAGAACAGCCAAGGCCCTCTAACATGAATTTGACTCGACTTGACAGTAGGCATAAACGCACCTGTGCAAGACGCCCTCACTGTATTAGTCAGATGCACCAATCTGTAGTCCTTAAACTGAGCAACCAACACACACTGCAGGGATTCAGAACAGGATTGTTTGCTTATTTCATTCCTTAAAAAACCGTCACACAATGAATTGAAATATATGATCTGTCTTAATGTTCCTCCCTGCATTTGCACATGGAAACATGACCATGTCCCTACAGCCACCCCCCTGCCTCCCAAGGGAACTACCTGGTAGACAAACAAAGGGCTTGTTTATATCAACATGGCACGTTAAAAAGCGTTCCTCTTCTAATCTATCCCTTCATATCCTTTCATTACCACTCTGTGTTCTAATCATTTTTTTACTCTAAAAATTCAGGGTAAAATAAGACTGAAAAAGCTTTTTTAGCTACAGCTCACTCAGTCAAAACATACAGGCTAGTCAAAGGGTGAACATTTTAAAATTCTGCTCAAGTAACACATACAGGTGAAAGAAATCAAAAACAGAAAATAACCATCCGTCCCCTGTCCTCAGAAGTAGGAACCATCCAGTAAATTGCAAATCGTACACATTATATTACATAAGTCCTTATTCCTATTAACAAACAACAAATACAACCTACATGAGCATATCCAGCAGGGGAGTAGGAGGAGAAAAAATCCTTGAACATTTGGGAAAAAAAAACACAACCAAGAATAGAACTGAGAGGGCTTCACTGGTATTTTTGGACTGATCTCTGGTAGTCTTCAATGTACCAAGCCTCTAATCTTATTACAAATGCTAAAGCATGGACAATGTATTGCTTTCAACAGAGCCAGAGGTGGAAGCTCCACTACATTACCACAGACCTTTAATAATCAATAATCAACATCCTGGTGCTCAGGAGACTGAACCCTGTCTTTTGAACTTCAGCCAAGTGAGAAATATTGCACACAGCAGTTTGTGGAATGCTGAACAGGATGCATGGGTATAATAAGGAATGCTCTCTAAAGGAGCACATGCTGAAAGCATATGAAAAGGTGGGGAAAAAAAGTAGAAAACGAAGGAGTGACATGACAGAAATTACAAAAATGGTGGACAATGTAACAGCATGGTGACCAGCTTGCTTGAACCTTTACAATGACAAAAATTTTATTTTTTAGCAAGGAATTCACAGTATATGTGAAAACTCAGGAGACACATTTATGAAGGATGCTGCTAATCAGAAGCAAGAGGAAATTATTAGTTTCTGATTTTACACACACACACACACACACACACACACACACACACACACACACACACACACACACACACACACCGTGTGAGGGTTTTACATTGTAAAAGCTTCAAGTAAAATCTTTTTTGTATTAAAAAAAGGTCCCAGTTTTCCTAATGGGGACCCCAAGGTCAAAATAACGAGATATTCCTATCCTTGTGTGAACACAGACGCACACCTACAAACACAATCCTTGTTAATAACACAAATCATTGTTAGTTTCGGCAGCAAGACAGTAGATGTGAGTGGATGACAAAAGAGAGAAGGATCATATGAGATGCTAAGGGTTTGGGATGCTGCACGAGCTCTGCACTCCATCATCTGACTCAGGACCGCTGCTCGGCTCCT
>JBCEWE010000193.1:1260000-1265000 GCA_039877035.1 Silurus lanzhouensis | reverse complement strand
ATGTCCAAACCATTTCAATAGCGCCTCCCTCACCTTGTCTTCAAAACATCCTAAATGCGCGGTCCCTCTAATAAACTCGTTTCTAAGTAATGAAAAATGGTATAAAGTCAACAATTCCCTTTTACAATCTCCAGGTCCTTGTACAGTCATGCAAAAAAAGGAAGTACACCTCTTTGAATTCGGTGTTTTTGTGCATCATCTGGTCCCTGCACCACTCTGCTTGACAGACTGATATGTTGTGTTTGCTTTTTGGCAAATGTGGTGCAGTGCATTATGGTCAGACATCAGCCTTATAACCCTTGCCAGATTGATGGTCTTTAAACCTCAACATTGTGTTGAAACACACCTGAATGCTCGAGACTGCTAAAACTTAGGCATTTAATTAGCAGCACATGGCTGCTACTTAGATTCTTAATTCCTATGGAAGCAGTAAAGGTGTACTTAGTTTTTACAGTGTCTCAATTTCTGCTTGAATTATTTTTTGTAAAAAACAAAACACGAACAATAATAATAATAATAATAATAATAATAATAATAATAAAGACTTAAAATATGTTAAGTGTTGTTGTTGATCTAAGGTTGTATTTACCTAATTTTAAGACCTAATAAAGACCAGATGATTTTTATTATGTCCCAGAGAGGGGTTTATGTAACAACTGAAGACTCCCAGGCACATTTCATTTAACTCAGCAGATTTGCAGTAGGCTCTCCCTCTGCAGCATTCAGAGTCAGACACAAAGAAGCCTATGGTCATTTCAAACACAGAATCAGTGGAGGGGAATTAATAAGAGATGCCTACACCTTATATATAGATGTCAAATATTATACAATTAGACCAACTTGCAATCTATATTTACATCTAGCATAGCCCTGCACAATCCAAATAATTGGCAATCACAGGCCACTGAATTCTGCTCTGTAACTATATGTATATGTAACTCAGACTATCAATTTGTTCATACTGGTTAATAAAATATTACTTTTTTTTATTTTAAACAATATAAACAGGATGGTCGTTGTAGCATACATACTGGTTTAAAGAAACGTATTTGTTTCAGTTGTATGTTCACTTGATTTTCTCCATCACAAGAAAAACTCCATTCTTAATCCTATTGTTTGGCAACCTCTTGTTCATGTCCACAATCATTCATTTTTAACTACACATGCATGTACATGAGAACTCCATTTCTAAAGAGAACATTCCTGATAGTAAAAAAAAATTTTTAGATCTGCTAGTCTGTGCCATGCGAACCCAGCCATTATGGATGCACAAGCCAGTGCACTCTTAGTGCCGGTCCCAAGCCCGGGTAAATGGGGAGGGTTGCGTTAGGAAGGGCATCCAGCGTAAAACGTGTCAAATCAAATATGCGGATCACAAATGAGAATTTCATACCGGATCGGTCGAGGCCCAGGTTAACAACGACCGCCTCAGGTATCGTTAGCTGACAGGGTACCGGTGGAAATTGGGCTACTGTTGGCTGAAGGAGGAGGAGGAGGAGAGGAGGAATATGTCTACAGAGGGAAAGGAGCAGTGTAGGAGAGTGGAGGTTCGGGTTGGTACTTTAAATGTTGGTACTATGACGGGTAAAGGGAGAGAGGTAGCTGATATGATGGAGAGGAGAAAGGTAGAAATGTTGTGTGTTCAGGAGACCAAGTGGAAAGGGAGTAAGGCCAGGAACATTGGAGGTGGGTTTAAACTGTTTTATCATGGTGTGGATGGAAAGAGAAATGGTGTAGGGGTGATATTCTGAAGGAAGAGTACAGTAAGAGTGTAGTGGAGGTGAAGAGAGTTTTTGATAGAGTGATGATCGTGAAGGTTGAAGTTGAAGGGATGATGATAAATGTCATCAGTGCCTATGCTCCACAAGTTGGCTGTGAGATGGAGGAGAAGGAAAGATTCTGGAGTGAACTAGATGAAGTGGTAGAAGGTGTACCTAGGAAAGAATGATTGGTGATTGGGGCAGACTTTCATGGGCATGTAGGTGAAGGGAACAGAGGTGATGAGGAGGTGATGGGTAGGTATGGTTTTAAGGAGAGGAATGTGGAAGGGCAGATGGTGGTAGATTTTGCTAAAAGGATGGAAATGGCAGTGGTGAACACTTATTTTAAGAAGAAGGAGGATCATCAGGTGACGTATAAGAGTTGAGGAAGGTGCACACAGGTGGACTATGTGCTATGCAGGAGATGCAACCTGAAGGAGATTGGAGACTGTAAGGTTTTGGCAGGGGACAGTGTAGCTAGACAGCATCGGATGGTGGTCTGTAGGATGGTTTTGGAGGCAAAGAAGAAAAGGAGGAGAGTGGGTACTGAAAGAAGAATAGGATGGTGGAAACTGAAGGAGGAAGAGTGTAGTGTGAGGTTCAGGGAAGAGGCCAGACAGGGGCTCGGTGGTGGTGAAGAGGTGTTGGGTGATTGGGAAACTACTGCAGGAGTGATGAGGGAGGCAGCTAGAAAAGTACTTGGTGTGACATCTGGTAATAGAAAGCAAGACAAGGAGACGTGGTGGTGGAATGAGGAAGTGCAGGAGAGCATTAGGAGAAAGAGGTTGGCAAAACAGAAGTGGGATAGACAGAGTGATGAGAAAAGTAGGCAGGAGTACAAGGAGATGCGGCAGCAGGTAAAAAGGGATATGGCGAAAGCCAAGGAAAAGGCATATGAGGAGCTGTATGAGAGGTTGGACACTAAGGAAGGAGAAAAGGATTATACCGATTAGCCAGGCAGAGGGACCGAGCTGGGAAGGATGTACTGCAAGTTATAGCAGTAAAGGATGGAGATGGAAATGTGTTGACTAGTGAGGAGAGTGTGTTGAGAAGGTGGAGGAAGTATTTTGAGCAGCTGATGAATGAGGAAAATCAGAGAGAGAGAAGGTTGGATAATGTGGAGTTGGTAAAGCAGGATGTAGATAGGATTAGTAAGGAGGAAGTAAGAGCAGCAATTAAGAGGATGAAGAGTGGAAAGTCGGTTCGACCAGATGACATACCTGTAGAAGCGTGGAGATGTTTAGGAGAGATGGCAGTGGAGTTTTTAACCAGATTGTTTAACAGGATTTTGGAAGGTGAAAAGATGCCTAAGGAATGGAGAAGAAGTGTGCTGGTACCAATCTTTAAGCATAAGGGAGATGTGCAGACCTGCAGTAACTACAGGGGAATTAAGTTGATCAGTCACACCATGAAGTTATGGGAAAGAGTAGTGGAAGCCAGGCTGAGAGAAGAGGTGACCATCTGTGAGCAACAGTATGGTTTCATGCCGAGGAAGAGCACCACAGATGCCTTATTTGCTTTGAGGATGTTGATGGAGAAGTATAGAGAAGGACAGAAGGAGTTGCATTGTGTGTTTGTGGATTTAGAGAAAGCGTACGACAGAGTGCCAAGAGAGGAGTTGTGGTATTGTATGAGGAAGTCAGGTGTGTCAGAGAAGTATGTGAGGGTGGTGCAGGACATGTATGAGGACAGTGTGACGGCAGTGAAGTGTGCAGTAGGTACGACAGACTGGTTCAGGGTGAAGGTTGGACTGCATCAAGGATCAGCCCCGAGCCCTTTCCTGTTTGCAGTGGTGATGGACAGGTTGACGGACGAGGTCAGACAGGAGTCTCCCTGGACTATGATGTTTGCGGATGATATTGTGATTTGTGGTGAGAGTAGGGAGCAGGTTGAGAATAGCCTGGAGAGGTGGAGGTATGTGCTGGAGAGAAGGGGAATGAAAGTCAGTAGGAGTAAGACAGAGTACATGTGTGTGAATGAGAGGGAGGGCAGTGGAGTTATGCGGTTGCAGGGAGAAGAGGTGGAGAAGGTGGAGGAGTTCAGGTACCTGGGGTCAACAGTGCAAAGTAATGTAGAGTATGTTAGAGAAGTAAAGAAAAGAGTACAGGCAGGGTGGAGTGGGTGGAGAAGAGTGACAGGAGTGATTTGTGATAATAAAGTAGCTGCAAGAATGAAAGGGAAAGTTTATAGGACTGTGGTGAGACCTGCGATGTTGTATGGATTAGAGACAGTGGCATTGAGTAAAAGACAGGAGGTGGAGCTGGAGGTAGCAGAGCTGAAGATGTTAAGGTTTTCGTTGGGAGTGACGAGGATGGACAAGATTAGAAATGAGTTTATTAGAGGGACAGCGCACGTAGGATGTTTTGGTGACAAGGTGAGGGAGGCGAGATTGAGATGGTTTGGACATGTGCAGAGGAGGGACATGAATTATATTGGTAGAAGAATGTTGAGGATGGAGCCACCAGGTAGGAGGAAAAGAGGAAGACCAAGGAGGAGGTTCATGGACGTGGTGAGGGAAGACATGCAGGTAGTTGGTGTGAAAGAGGCAGATGTAGAGGACAGGGTGGTATGGAGACGGATGATCCGCTGTGGCGACCCCTAATGGGAGAAGCTGAAAGAAGAAGAAGAAGAGTCTGTGCCATGCGAAGTGTGTGAGTATTAAACAGATTAGAAGACTGATTTATTATATGTTTATTATATAAATTTATTTTTTAACAAATGTAATTCCCAACCCTCTCCCATAGTAGTAAGACTTCACTTGAAGTCTTTGGTCACCAGAGAGAGCTTGTTGTTCTTGGACTGAGTCATAAACAGACAAATACCCAGAGATTAAGGTCTTCTGAGGATTTATAAAAAAGGATAACTGATACTTCGTACTGCTGTTCTATGGTATTGTGTTAACTTAAAGTAAATTAATAATAGTCAAAGCCACTAATATAAGACAAATTAGTAAAGTGAAATATGAAAAAACACAACTATTTGATTACAATTACAAATTAATTCTGAAGTTTGCATGGACAAAATGTGGTAAAAAAAAAAAGTCGATGGCCTTAGGATCTGATGGTGCTCCTACTGCTCCTACCAACTGCTCCTGGGCCCCCGAGAAAGTCTTCTTATACCCCATAACTGCTCAGTTTTATAAATAAAAATATAAGTGTAAGTTGCTCTGGATAAGAGTG
Organism: Silurus lanzhouensis; assembly: GCA_039877035.1. Taxonomy (NCBI): domain Eukaryota; kingdom Metazoa; phylum Chordata; class Actinopteri; order Siluriformes; family Siluridae; genus Silurus; species Silurus lanzhouensis. The sequence continues at coordinate 1,260,061 of JBCEWE010000193.1, read as the reverse complement.
TCTGCCAAGTACCATCAGTTGTAGTACCATCAGAATACATACATTCCCTTGTGTATTTATT
>JBCEWE010000193.1:1132500-1257500 GCA_039877035.1 Silurus lanzhouensis | reverse complement strand
GAGAATGTGCATGCACGTGTTTTTGAAGGTTTTTTTTTTTTTTTTTTTACACAACAGCGTTGCCGCGATTTGTTTGATGAAGGCATGCTATAAAAATACATACAGTACATGTTTATCTGACGCCCCCTTCGGCGTGTCAGGTGTTTTCTCGGCCGCTTTCTCTGAAGCTCCCGGCTTCAATCGCGCACATGTGGTGCTCGTTTATCATCATCACCAGCTCCTATTTAAAGTTCCACACTCTCACTGTCCGTTATTGTTGGTATATGCTGGTTCACGGCGGTCGTTGTTATCGCTCATGCGTTTCCCGGTACGTGTCTTCCCACCGGCACTCTCTCACTGGCTGCGCTTTTCTTCCCAAAGCTGCACCGCGCCCCTACTAACACTACGAACACTAGCACTAACTAACAGCAGAGATTCACCAGTATACAATACAACACCTGTAGCAGCTGTAAGCCTTGATTTTTCTGCAACTTCCGAGAGTTCTTCTGCGGCTGCAACAAGATAACCGACGTTAAATGGCAATTTTTCCCCCCTTGTGCTCGAGATATTAGGGTTCGGCGACATAAAAAAAGTCTACATAACTGATAAAAAATGCTTAGAAAAAGCGAGAATTTGGCGGTTCCACTTCAATAGGGTTAATAGGGTTGTCGAGGTAACCGAGGGCGAGATAACCTGGTTCCACTGTATATATATATATATATATATATATAATGTGTGTATATATGTGTGTGTGTGTGTGTATATGTTTATCCTTGCTTGATGCTCAAGGTCTCTAGGACAGACTCCAGAACTGTCATGGCCCCAACCAGAATAAAGTGTTTACTAAAATTGAGTGAGTCTCAGTGTCTGTATTACAGTTTTTGTTTACCAATACATTTTTTATTTTTTTGCAAAGCGATGCTACTGGAGTGACATGTTTACGGGTCGTGTTCGCTCTGAAATTCCATCTGCCCTGGTGAGTCATTATTCTTGGGTGGTATTAACTGTATGCCATTTCATTCAGTGTCCATGATATCTAATTTCATAACCTAATCTTTTAGAAATCACTGGGCAGTGCCTTGATGATGTCAGGGGCCAGGCTTACTGAACTGGATTTGAGTGACAATGCATTTGGACCTGATGGAGTAAAGGGAATTGAGGCCCTCCTCAAGAGTCCGGTTTGCTATACACTGCAGGAACTCAGGCTGAATAACTGCGGCATGGGCATTGGAGGAGGCACTGTAAGTGGTAGTAGTCAAAAGGATAGCCACCATTTTATTGATAGCATTTCAGCATCACTTAAAACAATATCCATTGTTTCTAGATCTTGGCCTCTGCACTGACTGAATGCTACAAGTCGTCACATGCTGCTGGCTCACCTCTAAAGCTAAAAGTCTTTGTAGCAGGACGTAATAGACTCGAGAACGATGGCACAATTGCACTTTCCCGAGCATTTAAGGTAATGAAACACCTTTTACATCTACTTTTTTCCTCTGACATCGCTATAATCAGGGCAATATGTTTATTGAGACGTGTGCGAATTTATCTTGTACAGTTAGTTGGAAGCCTGGAGGAAATTCACATGCCACAGAATGGGATCAACCACCCAGGGATTACAGCTTTAGCCAATGCAGTGCAACACAATCCCAATCTGCGTGTTCTTAACCTTAATGACAATACGTTTACCAAGAGAGGTGCAGTAGCCATGGCCCAGGTATGATTCACTTTCTGGCTGACAACACACTTTACATTTAATTCTATGCCATTTGACAGACGCCCTTATTAAGAGCGACTTACAATTACCGTTCATACCGCTGAGCAATTGTGGGTTAAGGGCCTTACTCAAGGGCCCAGCAGTGGCAGGTTAGTAGTGGTGGGATTTGAACTCACGCCTTTCTGATCAGAAGTCCATCTTAACGACTGAGTTACCACACTTTGCATCCAGCAAGTAAAATCTATTAAAAATATTATTCAGTTTATAGTCAGTTTTCAGAGATGCATTTATTGTGTAAAGTAGCAGCAATGAACTGAGCAGTTTCATTATCGGTTTTCATCAACTGGACAAAATTTTTAATTCAAGAATTGAAAGTTAATTATGTAACACAATTATCACACTTCAACAACTGATTTCCTGAGTCTAATTACAATAAATTTTTTGATTATAAAATTGCATTTGTGTTTTATGTCCCCCCCCCAGGCCCTCAGGCATTTGAGCAAAGTTCAAGTCATAAACTTTGGAGATTGTCTGGTGCGCTCTGAAGGTGCTATTGCTATAACAGCAGCACTAAAAGGATTACCTGTTCTTAAGGTTAGTAAAAGTAATCAGTTCAATTAACTATCTGCTATTTGAGAACTTTAGTTTAGTGATATTTGTTTAATTGATTGTAGCGAAAGTGACTGAATGCTGTACTGCACTGCAATTCTTTAAAACTGGAAAATCTGAAGTTTGATTGTATTATAAGAAGTTCAAGGACCAGAGGGTTATTCTGGTTTATGTAGACATCATCAAGAATATGTGGGGAAAGAGACGGTAGTGTTCGGATATCCAGTAGTTTTTTTTGCACTCAAATTATATACCGTATTTTCCGAACTATAAGCCGCTACTTTTTTTTCCACGCCTTGAACCCCGCGGCTTAAACAACGAAGCGGCTAATTTATGGATTTTTCCTGGGTTTTTCCCGGTTTCACAAGCTTCAAGACAAAAAACTGAGCCCCATAACATTAGACCAATGAAATTGCCGAATAGGTTTAAGGTGAACCAATGAAACTCTTTAAATTAAATCAGATGCGCTCCCACTGAATCGGGCCGCACCACATCATAAATATGGATGAGGTTCCTATGATGTTTGACCTGCCGCTCACTCAGGCTGTCAACAGGAAATGCGAATCATTCGTCACGCTGAAAACAACCGGGCATGAAAAAACGAACTTCACCTGTGTTCTGAGCTGCACGGCATCGGGAGAAAAGCTTCACCGATGGTGATTTTTAAACGCACAGCGATGCCAAAAGAAAAACTCCCGAGAGAAATTGTTGTGAAAGAAAGGAGGAAGACAGTAAACAATGACTTTCTTAGCAGGCTACTGTTTAGATACAAGCCGTGTAACAGACACTGTCTTTCGTTAAAGCCTGTGTAAAGTTTATTAGTTTCAATGCGGCTTATAGACAGGTGCGGCTTATTTATGTTCAAAATAAAAATCTTTGCCAAATGCAGTGGGTGCGGCTTATATTTGGGTGCGCTTAATAGTCCGGAAATGACGGTATTTGGGGGAAAAAAATATTGGGTACTGGAACAAATGGTCAATGGTTAATTTTTGAACTGACATTTAAAGTGTTTCAATTAATAAAAACAGTGTATGAAAAAAACATTATAGAAACGATTGGCAGATACTAAATTTTTGATATCAGAAAAGAAAAAAATGTTACAGTGCCATTACTACGCTTTAGGTAGCACAGAAATCGCAATGTATATCTAGATTTCAAGAACATTATAATGTTATAACAACATTATATTCAGAAGTATGTCCAATGTAATTTAAAACCTTTCTAAAGTTTAAATTGCAATCAGTGCACTCATGTACTCATGGTACTCATGGTACTCATGGTTCTCATGGTTGCAGGAGCTGAATCTATCATTTGGAGAGATTTACGAAGCTGCAGCTCTGGTGGTTGCCAGGGCTATACGGGACAAAGCGGATATGGAGAAACTAGACCTCAATGGTAACTTTGGTGTCGTGTTAACAGTGTGAAATAGAAGGAGTTATGGATGTTATGGATGTGGTTCACTGACTCATAAATGAACATGTACTTTAAATTCAGAATAAATAAAAAAAAAACGATTAATGAGGTAATTCCGCTTACAACATTTAGTGCTAATTGGCTACAAAACCTGATTAGAAATCATGAATTTCAAGCATTATATTTTTAGTATGTTATATATTAAATAAGTGAGGAGTGCAATAAACCCTAAAATCTAAACCACTGGTGTTCAGGTAGTGACTTAAAAATTCTGAAAAAATTGCTGAACTGAACAGTTACTTGTTGTTTGGACAGGAAACTGCCTGGGGGAAGATGGCTGTGAAGCTCTCAAAGAGGCCATGGAAAATATGGGCATGGGGGATGTGCTCGGTTCACTCAGGTATTCTGATGTTTTACTAGCTACAGGAAAAAAATAGCAAAGGCTACTAGACTACTACTAGATGGCTTAAAGGATGTCACAAATGACATGAATGATCTGCATTAATTTTTTTCTTGGGCTTCTTCTATTTCCTTTTCTCTTAAATAAAAAAAAAGTTATTTAATCAGGATTGAGCAGTCAGATGTAGAATGTCCAGTTATGCGTTTAGTGCTGAAATCATTCGATTTTAATACCTTTTTATTATTTTCACTCTCACAATTTACATAATTTATAGTGATGATGAAGGGGAAGATGAAGAAGACAAAGATGGTGAAGAGGTAGACGAAGATGGTGAAGAGGAAGATGATGAAGTGGATACAGAGGAAAAGGATGATGATGAGCAGAACTGTGTTAATGGGTTTAAAAATGAAGAAAGCCCATCAAAGGTGAGAGACTGCCTATTTGATTTATTATTATTAATTATATTTCAGTATTCTGAATTAAAGACAATAATGATGACTTATCATTACACAAACACTGAGTTAAATGATTTTCTCTACACAGGTTTTATTAGACAGTTCTGACCTCTTGTCCTTCCTTCAGTCCCCAACGTCAGAGAAACTAATTAACCTTGGTGCCAAGAGAGTTCAGCTTTTTGAGCAACAAGTACATACAATTTATTTATTTCAATTAAGCTAAATGAGTTCATTTTGGGGTCCATTTCATGGGATTTAGTATCAGTTCATAACATGTGTTCCCTGTTGTTTCAGGTGGATATTTCAAATGCTACTGATATTGCAGACATTTTTCTTCAGTTAGCCTCAGTGTATAAAGAAGATCCAGAAGTGAAGCAAGTTGTTTTAGAGAGTGCTGGTATGCTTTATTAAAAAAAAAAAAAAATAAATAAAAAAGGGAAAAAATAAAATGACTGTTTTAAAATATTTGATGTTTTTTATACCTGTCCTCTCTTGTGTGAAACAGATGGTTTGTTGAAGAAGGTGTTTGCCAGCCCTCAGTTTCAGTCCTATACTTTTACCTTGTCATTGTTGGTGAAACTGGGGCTTTTAAAGGTACCATTAACTAGAAAGTGATTGTAGTGTATATTGTTTTCTGCCTGTCCTTCATGTTAATCAAATCATCATTCTATAATTTAGCATGGTTTAACATCCCATACTTTGTACTTTAGGGTGAGGAGAAAGCCAGTAATGTGTGTCTCTTGCCTGGTCACCTACTTACTCTGAAGCACTGTGTTGAGCAGGACTACTTCCCTTTGGACCAGGCCAATATTCTAGAGATCTTTGTCTCTCGGTTAGTATATGTGTTTGCAAAACTATTGACAAAAGTATTTTTCATCTCTCAACCTATACATGATTAAATTAGCTCCATTACAGCTCTGTGATCTGTGAATTTTTGTCTTTCAGGAATGGCAAACTTTTAGCATCATGTCCCAGTGCAATCGGTGACTTTAAAGCTACACTGGAGAAAAGGATCTCTGCCTAGGACTTGGTTTTGTCACTGAAAACTAATAAATACAAACAGATGGGCCAATTAAGGGGACCAAAAATGCTTATAATGACTTAATGCATTATTGTCTTTAATATCAGTCACGTTATTTTTGAAGTTAAAATTTGACCATAGTGAAGCAATACTTGGAGATTAGAATGTATAAAGTACATTGCAAACCACTGCCACATTACAAGCAATTTAATAATAAATTATATAAAAAATAAAAAAAAGAACTTGAGTGGCTTTAAAAAGAAGCATGATTCTACTGAGGTTTTATTTTTAATCACAGGTTCAGTCTTGGCTACCTGAATAACAGCCTGGTTGCTGTTAAAGAGCTTTTTAAGTATAATTGTCTGTGAAGATATTTTCCAACTAACTTGAAATTTTTCAAATAATACCAGCAATATGCACAAACATTTACTATTTGGACAGTTGCAGACTGAATCTTAAAATAGACTGAAAATAATTAGAAAAATAGCTGTAATTACTTTTTTTAAAAATTGACATATTTTCATACATAAAGGCTAAAACTTAAAAAAAAAAACAAAAAAAAAACAAGTGCTGGATGAGGGTTTTGTAATAGAAATGTTTTCTGGCTTATGTAGGTAATTTTTAGTGGTTTGATAAATCTACACACTGATGTATTTGACAAAGTGTCAAATTAAGTGTGAAGTGATGGTAGAATTGATGTTTAAACCACTAGTGAAAGGGAACAGAATAATAATAATAAAAAACCTTACCTCAATACAATTTAAATCTTGTACTTCTGGCTGTGTGATTTATTATACTCAGTGTGCTCTATTGTTTTTGTATTCACATTAAACCTATGAACTGTTTTATAAGTGGCAGTGAATGGTCTCATCATTTCTACAAACTTTAACGTAAATCTGAAAGTTTCATTGCTTTTTGTCTAGAGCACTGTGCCATCTTCCCTACTACAGTGTTTCTAGCTGTTACTGTGTTCTTTTGGGAATTTGCTGATTAGGATGTTTGCAAAGAGATAGAGAAGTATATTTTTGTGTTTGGAAGCTTTTATTATAACTGACTGCATAAAGTAAAGTGACTGTTTTTGTTAATAAAAAAGGTCTACTCAGCTCCAATCTATATCATGATGGTAGTCGCAGTTTATAAAGTTTATTTAACAAGGACAGACTGCCAGAAGAGGATTACTAGAAATGACATAGACCTTAAACAAGTGCAAGGAATTTTAACTAGTTTTGTCACTAAACTGTAATTTGTAATGTGTATTGGTTGTTTGCTTAGGGTTCCTTTTTAATCAACGATGTGCACATTTATGCATAACGTATATGTAAACCTAAATTAGTTAAGATTATCAAACAGTCTGCTAATAGTAGAAGAGTAATTCCAGTAGAGGAATTTTAAGAAAAAATTGTGTCCACTCCATGGTATGTTTGTGAGAGCCACTCTGGCTGTGAGTATGGTGTGGAACAGTGTGTCTTTGTGTGTACAGTGAGGTTTGGAGCTGAAGGGATACGCACACACACACACACACACACTGAGCCACCTCGCCTCAACACGGCAAATTCCTCTGGTCTTGGTGCTGCCTAGAGTACCTTTAAAATCTTGTAAACAAATGCTTATTTAAGATAACTTTAGGAGGCATTAGAAGACTGAATTCCTGGTTCTAAGGGTAAGTGCCATTTTATTTTTCCCAAAATGGAAAAAACTTATGCATATGAAATGGATGTCTTTTTTTAGACCCTGGTAAAGGGTCTTGAGTTTACACATACATTTATAGTATACTGGAATGACTGTTTTTAAGACAATAATCATTTTAAAGGATGATAATTGTAAATGTAACTACAATTTAATCATTTTTATTACAAGATAATGAAAATTGTAAAGTAGGAATTGATTAAAAATGCTCCTTTGTGGAAGGTCCCAATGGCATTACTTTCATAATGTGTAATAGTAAACTGATCTTAAGCCATTTTGAATAAAATAATATTGTGAGCTTTTATATTTGCTGTGTTGTACAGAGACCAAGATGTTTCGCCTTCCTACACTTCCTATCGTATTGTTTTTCCTGGGCATCCATGAAGTGAAAGCAGGAAAGTGCCCCAAATTCTGCATGTGTGACAGCATACAGCTAACAGTGGCTTGTGTTAAGAGAAATCTGACTGAGATTCCCCCCACCATTGATGAGGTAACATCAATATGGTTAACATACTTATAAGATTTAAAGGGAAGTCTTATAATAGACTTGGAAAGTGAAATTACTTTCAAGCTTAATAATACAAATGCTGATGTATTGGTTTACACTTTCATTTAAAATAAAATGTACTTTTTTTTTTTACCAGTCACTGCAGTAATTACCAAAGCAAATTGTGCTTATTTTATAGTCTAGAGTTTATAGTAAATTGTCTAAAGTGGTAAAAAATTAAAACCCAACTGGTAGATGTATCCCTTTTGGGGGGGAAACGATCGATTTCTGTGTTAAAGGCTTATTATTATACTTTTCCCACATCATAGGCACATTACAAAAAAAGGCTTTTCCTTAGGGCTTTCCTTACTCCTGAATTTATAATGAAAACTGAGAGATTAGCTAAAGCACCATATAATAAACCTTTCTATGGTTTGTGTGTGTGTTTGTGTGTGTACTTCACAGATCACAGTTAAGTTGGACCTGAGAGGCAATAACATACAAGAACTTCCTACAGGGGCATTCAAACATACACCATACCTCACACACTTAACTCTCCAAAGAACTGGCATCCGCAAAATACAAGAAGGAGCTTTCCGCACTCTTGGCCGTTTGGTCTTTCTCAACTTGGCTTACAATGACATTGATATTCTGTACCAAGTAAGACAAGCACTATTCATTTATAAGCCAAGATTATTTTTGTATAGACCAAATTGCATTTTAATCATTACATTCTGTGGATTGTTTTGTTTATGTAAATCGTTTTGCATCTTGATCACAGGAGTCATTTGATGGGCTCTCCTCCCTGAAGCAGCTCAGAATTGACCACAACAGAATAGAAGAGATCCAGCCTGGAGCTTTCTCCCAGATGGGTTTTCTTATCCTACTCTCAGTTACTCACAACCAGCTGGTATACATACCGAATATGGCTTTTCAGGGCCTACAGAACATCAAATGGTTACGCCTCAGTCATAATGCACTGAATTACATTGACATTGAAGCTTTTGCTGGCCTCTTCACTCTTACCCGTCTCAGCCTTGATAACAATGAGCTCCAGTTTTTTCCCACCGAGACTATGACAAGGTGAGCTTAATCAAATTTTGTGCACTACATAAGAATGTCACCCTGAGAAAAAAAACAAAACTTTTTTTTAATGCATTTTCTCCATAGACTCCCTGAGGTGACACGCCTAGACTTAGGTTACAATCCCATGACCTATCTTGGAGAGGAGGTAGTGTCTATGGCCAAGCTTACGCACCTCTTTTTGGATCACAACTCACTGCAGGATTTCTCTGGTGCAGCTGTTTTGCGCTCGCCCAAGCTCACCCACCTTGATCTCAGCCATAACCAACTGCGCATCTTGCAGCCATTGGCACTCGGCTCTCCTAAGCTGACTCGTCTCAACTTGGCAGGCAACCCAATCTACTGCAGCTGCTATTTACGTCCACTGCGTGAGTGGGCAATGCAGGAGCAGGTACATCTTGGAGGAACTTGTAGTGGACCAGCCCACCTTTCTGATGAAAGCCTGAGTGCATTGCAACCTTCTGATATGCGCTGCCAAAGTCAGGAGGTCATGTGGAAAGCTGAACTAGAGGAACAGAACAGACTTCCACTACCACCAACAACCCCACCTGGCTACAAGGTCAAATGCCCAGAGAACTGTGCTTGTGAAGTAAGGCAGATTTATGATAGGACAATGAAGAGTGTTCAGGTATTTTATTATTAACTACATAATTTAAATATTGTCTCTGTTTTTACCCTAGAGTGAAAACCATCATGCATCCTGTGAGAAGCAGGGTCACACCAAAGTACCACGAGGCTTCTTTCCTGACACACGCTTACTGGACTTACGTGACAATCATTTCCATTACATTGCTTCCAATAGTTTTCCAGGCCTGACACAGGTGATTTCCATTCATCTTCAGCGCTGTAAAATCCATGAAGTGGAAGATGGGGCCTTCAGTGGATTGAAAGGTCTGGTCTATCTCTATCTTTCAGAGAATGACCTTACATCACTGAGCCCAAATGTGTTCAAGGGTCTGCCTCAGCTCACCTACCTCCATTTAGAAAAGAACCGATTTAACCAGTTTCCCAAAGGTGCGTTTACACTTTTGCCTGGCTTGTTGACGCTACACTTGGAGAACAATGCCATCACTAAGCTTGAGACAGGAATTCTGACAGGTGCTGAGAAACTGAGGAGTCTCTTTCTCACAAGTAATGAAATTACCAACATTTCTCCAGGGGTCTTTAACCCAGCATCTGACCTTGCTACTTTGCACTTAGGCAACAACAAACTTAAGAAAGTGCCAACTAATGCGTTTTCAAAGACAAGTAGCTTGACAGAGCTTTATTTGTCCCACAATCCTATTCGCTGGATTGGAGCTAAAGCTTTTCTTCCCGTTGCAACCTCTTTGAAACATCTTTACCTCAATAACATGAGTTTAGAAAAGGTAAGACTTCAAAATTACTCAATTTAAATGCAAATTGTATCTATGTAGTCCAGCTTTGTCACAGGGACAAAACAAACAAAATTTTTGTTCAATTTACTTTGCATGTACAGATGTCCAAGGATTCACTTGCTGGCCTTGGGTCTGGACTACAGAGTCTTCTACTTGAGGGCAACCAGCTTGAGGATGTGCCTGACTTTAGTCCACTTACAGGACTCGAAGTCATTAATCTAGCAGAGAATCCACTACTGTGTGACTGCCCACTCTTACCTCTGCGCAAGTAAGCTCGCCAACTGTTCTCCTTTTATTACTGTGTTAACATTACCTAACATTATATGTTCACTAGTATGGGAGCATTTTGTAATCCTGGTACTAAATCATTGAATTATTGTTAACTTCAACAATTAAATAGTTTATCCTCTGCAAAGAGGTCTTCTAACATTTTGACACTGCCAAAGTTTTTGTATTTGCTAAACACTGAAATTTGGGTTTGAAATTAAAAGAGTAATATGAAATAATAGATCTGATTTTTATTGTTTACTTTCTGGTGATAACATCTATATGTTCCATATCTGACATCTTAGAACATAGTAACTGTTGTTTTAATCCTATCCATTTGAATAGTGTTTTTGTTTTGGTTCTCAGAGAAAAAATAATGAATGTTCAAAGAATGCAGCTCTGAATGTCTACAGCTATGTCCAAAAGTTTTGAGAGTGACACAAATATTACTTTTTCACAAAGTCTGCACAAAGTGTCAGTGGGTTCTATTGAAAATTACATTAGGTTTATGCAAAGGGTCAATATGTCAGTGTTTACGCTTCTTTGCCAAGACCTCTTCAATTCGCCCTGGCATGCGGTCAATCAAATTCTGAGCCATATCCTTAATGATGACAGCCCATTCCTGCATAATCAATGCTTGGAGTTTGTCAGAATTTGTGGGTTTTTGTTTTTCAAACCACCCCTTGAGGATTGAACACAAGTGTTCAATGGGATTATCGTCTGGGGAGTTAAACCCTAAATTTTGCTGTTTTGTTTCTCGAGTAACTTAGTTTTCACTTCTGTATTATGGCAAGGTGCTCAATCATGTTGGAAAATGCATTGTTCATCACCAAACTGGTTGGGAGAGGTTGCACTCCGAGGATGTTTTTGTACCATTCTTTATTCATGGCTGTGATCTTAGGCAGAAATGTGAGTGTGCCCACTCCCTTAACTGAGAAACAATCCTACACATGAATGATCTCAGGATGCTTTACTGTTAGTACGACATAGGACTGATGGCTCATCTTTTCTTCTCTGGACAAGCTTTTTTCGAGATGTCCTAATCAGAAAGAGGATTAATTAGAGAAAATGACTTTACCCCAGTCCTCAGCAGCCCAATCTCTGTACCTTTTGCAAATATTAATCTGTCTCTGGTGTTTTTCCTGGAGCTTCTTTGCTGCCCCTTCTTGACACCAGACCATCCTCCAAAGGACTTTGCCTCACTGTGCGTACAGATGTACACACCTGTCCATTCCTGTGTACTGCAATGGTGATGCCCTGATCCCACACCTGAATCAACTTTAGGTGTTTGCTGGACTTTCTTGGGGGCCCTGAAGCCTTCTTTCCAAAAATTGGACATCTCTTCTTAAAGCCTCTCTTCTTTTTTGGGATTTGTGGGTTAAATAAAAAGTGAATTTCTGGTCACCTTTCATTTCAAGATCAAGGACCAATATCACCCCAATAACTGCCTTTTCAGTCCGCTGCCATCAGGCAAGTGCTTCTGCTGTCTGATTGCCAAATCTGAGAGGCTTAGGAGGAGCTTCTACCCTCAAGCTATAAGACTTATTAATGCAAGCATGCCCATCTAACTTATTCCATAAGTCTCATGCTTAGTTCTCCCTTCAATCATACTCGTGTTCATTCTGCATTTGCCAGCACTTTAGTCATTGTACCAGTTGGTGTTTTCGGTTTGTTATACCTCATGAAATTTTTTTACTCCCTTTTGCACATCTACATATATTTGCACTATTTTTAAATACCACGTTCTCATATCTTCTTTTTTCTTTAATTCTCTAATTTTATATTTATAGATTATTTTCTCTAATGCACAAATCTCTGTGCGGCCGAGCAGATGTACATTTCACTGCAAGTTGTATTCTGCATATCTAAGTGACAAATACAAATCTTGAATCTTCTGATCTATAGCTTCATTTTTACTTTGCACTAAGACCCAAACGTCTTCAGTAAGAAGCAATAACAATTGGCACTGTGTATGTAGTTTAAGGTGACCCACCCTGGGTGTGTACATTTGTTTTGTTTTGTATGTTTAATCAATCGCATATTATAATGTTGACAATGTATTTATATGTGCATGCACATAACTGATTTTTTGTTTTGTTTTACTTTTTCTGCAGCTGGTTAGAGATGGTCAACTTGAAGGTGAGGGCCAAATGTGGTTACCCACCTGAGCTCAAAGGCCAACGGGTTAAGGACGTTCATGTTTTTAAGAGCTGTCCAGGACAGAAGCCTTCTCTTTACCAGAATCTGAAGCCCTCCAAAGCACCAAAGAGCACAAAACTCAAACCAGCCCTTGTAAATCCACCAACAGTCATTAAAACAAATAATGCGAAGCCTACACCACGCAAGAATGCAAAATCTCAATTTGTACAGAAACCTAGTGTTAAGAAACAAAAGTCCGTGTGATCACAAAACATTTATAAGAACAGAAATAATGACACTTTTAAATCAGGTATGTTACACTGTTTTGCTTAATTTCAAAACAAACAATACACAAATATATTTTACATGAACTACTTGCCTAATAATAAATGTCAATCAGAAAAAGTTAATGGAACTAACAAGTTAGCACTCAATTATATAGATATACTAAAAAAAAAAAGTTCAGTATATTACCTTGTACAGTTTGTGTTTTCATATGTTTAATTATTTCCTGTTTATTCAATATAATTATGTTTGAATAAAACTAGTGTACATTAATTGCTAATAAACTGACAAAAAATGGGTTTAAAGAGTAATAACAAAAAATACCAAAGATCATAGAGTGTCCAGAGAGAGTGGAGCGATCCAAGGTGTTTCCTCTTTTTTTTTTTTTTTTGCACAGAACTGTCATTTTGTCAGCTAAGGTAATTGTAATGCTGAAAGAGAAATGGTACATAGCTTTATTGATGTAATCGGCAAATCCACGCGCACACGAGTCTGGTGATTCACTCTAGACTTTCTTTTTTCAGTAAAGAAGGTGAAGGAGTGTGGAATCCAGTGCTTTTATTGCCTTCCAGGTCAGGGTTAATAGGGGTTTCCATCTCCATCTCCTCCACTTTCACTTTAAAGGAAATAACTGCAAACAAAAGAAAATAATTGGACACACGTGAGTGTTAAATCTAGTAAATCGGGAAACATATAAAGTATTAAGTACATACTCTCTTCCTCTGGCTCAGTTTTAAAAGTTATGATTGGCAAGTTCACAGGCTGCATGGTCGTGTCTGCAAGCAGAACTGGAAGCACTTGGGGCTGAGTAGGTTCAGGCTGGTTCTCTGCCTCAAGATCTTTCTCATGGGCTGATGTTTTTGATGAGTCATCACTTGTTTTCCTCTTTATATATTTTCTCTCTAAAAATGTACAAAATTGTAAATTAGTAAAAATGAATTAATATTCCTTTATAAAATAACAATCATATAAAAAAAATACTGTGTAGAAATTTGGATTGTATGCAACATGTTTAGATTTACATTAGACAAGCATCATAAATAGAAGCATACATACTCTTTTTACCCACTGGTTTTTTGCTTGTACGTTCCTGTGGTTCTGTTAAAAAAATAAGATAATTATTGTCACAGATTCTACCAGTTACATGTACATAAACAAAAGTACATTTTTGTCCACCATATGATTAGAGCAAGTGCTTAGAACACCGTATGATTAGAGCATTACTGCACAACAATCTTTTATTTTTATATATATATATTTTTTTAAGTTTTGCTTCCTGAAATGTTTTTGCTGATTGTGACAGGTACCTGGTGGGAATGCACAGATATAGGTTTTGGTTTTGCTGCATCACATAGGAACTTTGAGAAACCGGCAAGAACATATTTAATCGTGCTTATGTTTCTAACACACTTTTAAGTTCAACATAATTAAAAGTGTTTTGCTCCTGATTTTTGTTTGTATTTAATGTCCGGTGCATCACTTTTCAGTGTCCAACAGTAGTCAGCAAGCATTGATGGATACCTGATCTCGTTTTTCCATTGTAGCAATGTTCTGGTGAAACCTTTCACCGTGTTCACTGACAGCACCAAGATTTGCAGGGAAGAAGTCCAAGTGTGAGTGGAGGAAATAAATCTTGAGGGACATGTTGCACTTCATTGTTTTGCATGCTTTGAGAAGTTTGTCGACCAGCTGAATGTAATGTGGGGTTCTGTAATTGCCAAAAAAATTGTCAACAACGTCTTTAAAGGCTTTCCAGGCAATCTTTTCTGGCCCAACCAACAGATCTTCGAACCACTTGTCACTCAAAAATGCTCTCTTCAATCTTGCCCTCAGTTATTCTTAGGAAGATCTGTCTTAAATAATGAAAACCTTCTTTGTTTATTGATTTCAGAAAATTCCTCAGGAGTCCCAATTTAATTTGAAGAGTAGGCAAAAAAATCTGCCAGGTCGTCAAGCGGTTCATGCGCCACATTTTGTCTGTATAGCCGAGCTGCAGTCCCAGTGACAAAGCAACAACTTTTAGATCTCCGCAGATATTTCGGTTGAACTTGCAGTACTGAATGTGCTTCAGCGACATTTCCATGTTCTCGTAGGTTTCTTTCATGTGTGCTGCATAGCCAACAGGTTTTAAAGGGTAACACATTGCCATTGTGTAACAGAACAGCTTTGAGGCTTAACATTGATGAATCAATAAAGAGATGCCACTCTTGCAGGTCATGGTCACTACACAAAGCAGAGAACAATCCTTCGATGTCGACACAGAAACAGAGACTGTCAACTTGTGCAAAGAATTTGGTTATATCATCTTGGCGGCTTCGAAAAACAGAAATTTTCTCTCAGACAGACAGCACATGTCGCACAACAAATGTGAGGCGCCCATTCCATGTCTTGATCACCAATTTTACAGCTGAAGTACAGATGATATGCTTTCTTCACAAGAGCAGTCATCGAGCATCTCTGATGAACAAGCGTATACTCGCCACAAATATAGCAGAATGCATCACGGCCCTTACGACATTGACAAGACATATCGACCAACTCCAAATGTGATTGTGTGTGATGGGATGGTTGACCATCAACTGGCCTAACAACTGCAGTTAGTCCTGGGTGGAGTTTAAATCCAAAGGTTTATTATATTATGCGTGACAGTTTTGGTAAGGAGGATAAAGAAATGTGATGAAGAAATGTGTGGTGAGCGGATGTGTGGTTTCTGTGAGAAAAACATAAATGCAATGAATATACATATAATAATATAAGCATGACAAAGCAAATATTCTTAATGAATTTACATATACTGCTGGTTCAACTATATTGCAAATCTAAACACGAGCATACAATATATTTCAACCTGTAAACGCTGAATGCTGCTATATTCACGCATCTAGTCTGCTGCTGCTGCTACTGACAAGTGGTGTCGGATTACAAGTGAATGCGCTTTGCTTTAGCGCTGCTGTGCGCTTTTTATAATGGTTGCATATGTGCAGAATGCACATTTCCTTTAACAAAATATAGATGACAAACTATCGAAAGACAAGCTTCCAGAAGTAAATAAAGCTTTGATAGCAAATAGCTGTGCTGATTAGTCAATTGTTACAACTGTGGTATTATATTATCACAGAAACATTTCTGATTAAAGTTAACTGTATAATATTTTCAAACACTCCAAACCATTAAAACAGTGCTAAATATTGTTACTTACCTAAATATGCATGCACACCACCACCACACAATGAAAAACATGTCTGGACAAGTTTAACTTACGCATGCGTGAGGCAGGGTATTTTGTACACCAATCGTCCAGTAAAACCTATAAAATCTAAATTACTTGTTACAGTGCTACTGAGGCAATGTTTATTCTGAAACACAGACTATGAGGCTTATATTAATCCAATAAACAGCATCTGTGTAGGAAAGCCACTTTTATAGCCTAATGAGACAGTGTCAAGCTGCATACTTCCACAAAACAGCTTTCAACCCTGGCCCGATTTCATGCCTGGTGGACATGCCCAGACAGCGCAAAACGTCCCTTACAGAAACTAAAATTTGTAGACAAATACAAGAATAAACTAAAGATTGCAATGAAATGGTATGTGATGGGCAAATTTGGATGTGATTTTCATGATCAGCAGCCAACATTGTTCAAGAAACAAAAACTTTGTTGTGCAGTATATTTAGTATAATAACCGTGTAAAATTTCATTGCATCACTTTGCTTTTCTGTGTTTGTACTACAGGCTGTCAGTCAATCTGGGCAAGGAATGACACTGGGAAATACTTTCATTGACAGAACAAAAATAAATGTATTTTGCCAAACTGTGTCTCAAATGACAGTAACTTGATATTCATTGTTAATTCTGTATTTGTGTTGTTTAAAATCTGTATCTCATTCGCAATCATAACATTGTA
The DNA here is from genome assembly GCA_039877035.1 of Silurus lanzhouensis. Lineage (NCBI taxonomy): Eukaryota > Metazoa > Chordata > Actinopteri > Siluriformes > Siluridae > Silurus > Silurus lanzhouensis. The sequence goes on along the minus strand of JBCEWE010000193.1, from coordinate 1,240,681 downwards.
ATGAATGTTAAACCGACTATGATTCACCGTTAGGCATGAGACTAGGGGGCATGACTCGTGAGCTTCAGCTTCACAATCACCTCGCTCAGGACATGATGGATTCGATTAAACCAGTGGGAAGAAACACTAAATCTGAAAGCAGCAAATAACAGCAACAGTAAAAGATTAGATCTTTAGTCGCTGTTGTGGTTTATGCTTTTGTATTTGCTGAATGCATATTTGTACACAAATGCATATTTTTGGCCTTTTTTTTTTTTTAAGCCTGTTAGCTTGCTGCGTTTCTCTGTGCCATTCTCTTATTATAATTGTTGTAGTAGACAAATGCTATGTTATGTCTTTACAAACATGATATACTGCGGTTTTACTACGTTTAAATTCTTGTTTTCAGTGTTTGGATATTTAATTTGTGCATATATCATTTCATTATTATATAAAATTAAATTAATTATATTCTAGATGCTTATATCTTCACAAACTAAACAAAATGTATGTGTATTTTTAAGCCTGGTTGTCAACTTGCCATCTGCAATTACCAATTAAAAACAATACAAATGTTGATTTACACAAATTAAACCTTGCATACTCAAATGTTCGATTAATCGATTATCGAAATAATCGTTAGTCGCAGCCCTGATTGAGACCAAAGTTAATCAAAGCTGTGCTGCTGATATTCAGGTAATTACAGCCCACAGAATATTCAATTATATACTGCTTGTGTGATATTGCTTAATTATTGTATGTTGATGAAAATATAATTCACCAAAGTAGTATTAGATTTGGTGAATTTCCCCTTGAATAAAGTAATCTGTCTGTATATCTACTAATAAAGAAGGCTATTTTTAAAGCAAGAAAATAAACCCAAGTCTAAGGCAATAACTACTCACTTTCTTTACCTAGAAATCCCAAAAAACAATAATAAATTAATTTTATTAACAATTATTACATGGCTTTCCTCTACCTGGGCCAATTGGGGGCTGAAGCTGATATCCAGTGAGTTCACACCAGCCCACAGGGTAGATGTCAGGCGATTCACAATCCACCCACTGATCAAACTCTGACTCCCAGCCATCAAAATGCAGCAAAAGCAAGCGACCCACACAGCGCTGCACAGTGGCCACACACACCAGCAGAGGCTCCATTAGGTCCACTGCCTCCAGCTTCATGCCTGGGGCAAACCCGTGCTCAACAACATCCTGGAGGAGGGAGACAAGAAAGATGTTAACTCTACTATTGGTTTGTACACATAAATGACTGGCTAATGAAATAAGAGGACAAAATATTTTACTGTGTTAAATAGTCTCCGTGGTGAAGCCTCTGCTCCCATTTCTTTCAAATATTTTGTCCATGTGAAGGTTGCCTGGTCATATCCTAATGAAAAAGAAAACAATTTAAATTTATCTAAAAACAGTATACAAAAAAGCATACAATCTGAGAATTTTAGATTTAATAAACGCTTATACCAGGGGGCAGAGTGAGGGGTATGTCATTGCTCCTGCAGTATCCTGCAGGTAAGATGGCATGTGAGCTTGCATGATAACAAAACCAGTCTGAGCCGTCTCCAGTCTCCACACCGTCAATACTAACCATGAGATAGCCATCAAAGAGCACCTGATGAACAGGAAATGTGTTTTCATTAGATATTACAGACAATGATCACTGAATAAAATCTTCAAAAAATATATATTATATATTTATTATAATTATTATACCTTTCGAACGGAAGCTACACAGATGTTCCCCAGGTTCAGAGGATCGATGGCCTCCAGCTTCATGCCCTCCTTGAAAAAGCCTCCTTCCATATAAACAGCCCTTAACTACGATTTAGGGTTAGGGTTAGCTTAGCTAGCTTAGTAATGAAGATTTCTAAAAGAATGACAAAATGCCCAAAAAGAGAGCTGAAATAGTTATCCGTCAAGACACTGACCTTTTTGAACTGACTTTGCACACTATCACAAAGAACCTTACGGAACGCTGGATGACTGCTCATATCAACAGACTTATCTGTGAAGAAAGAATACAGAGACTTTATTAAATATGGCATTTTACTAGTAAAATGTAGTTTACCTAATGCACCAAAATATATAAGATCTTTAAAATAAAGAAATTCAAGGATTTTCTCACCAAAACAAAAATATAAACACTATGAAATATTCATTAAATATATGTAAAATGCATAACACATCAAATGTATTATTTGCATTATAAATTATAAATGCATTATTTGCTCATTTAAATAATTATTAGACATAAACTGCCCATGTGTTTGTAGTTCTGTGTAAACATTAAACTACAGTTTTAAAAAGATAGAATGTTGCTTATCCAGGGTAGAAAAATACATTGTTATGATGTACACTTAGTAGCAGAAAAATCTCCTGGCAACCCATACCTGTCTCCTTAATGAGATGACCCACTCTAACTGACCAGTTTATTGGGTGTATGAGGGGACTCAGCATGTGACACCAGAAATCTGAGAGCACCTCCCCTGAAGCTCCAAGTCCTGCATCTTCATATATAAGCCTTAGACGGCCCCCGATCACAGTGTCTACCACTGCTGTACGGGTTCGGCTGACCAAAGAGCGATCTACTACCTCTACACGGACCCCCTGCCTGAAGGGACACTTCATACTATCAGCCATCTAAAAGAGTCAAAAACAGAGTTCTGTGAATTCATATATGAGCCCATACTCAAAAAACTGGTAAATGAAGTGTGTATTACCATAACATGAAAATCCACAGGTATTGTAGATGCTCCTACAAGTTTCTGCCTCAAGTATGGTTTCCAATCGCTTATACGTTTGTTAATTTCTTAGGAAGAAAAAAAAAAACGTGACTTAAGGAAACAACACAACACCAGTGTCTTTCTATTGCTTTTTCTGTTCAAATAAAGTTCTACAGGATTTTTTATTATGTATTTTCTGAGTTACCTTGAGGAGGAACAAGTAGTTTGCTGTTCACTGCACACCAGCCAATAGGATGGACATCAGCGATTCCCAGGTTGCACCAAAAATCATAACTACCATCATCTTCAAAACCAATGTATCGTAACAGGGCCTTGTAACCTGAGTCAGGAAAAGACTATAAATGCTGATTCAACACAAGGTTATACTTATATCAGAAAGCACGTCAGCATGAAATAAAAGTCACAGATACAGTTCTATACATATAGAGATATATAGTAAAAAATTAATTATTTATGTTTATATATTCAAAGTATCCACATTTTTTTGCACTACACTGTTTATAGTCACTTCTGGGATATAGTTTTTATTTTGTATAGTTTTTACAGTTTTCTTGTACAGTACTGTATAATCTAGTATACAGTAGGTTTACTGGTCGGCGCTATATAGGGTTTTGTGTCTTGTCTTGTGTCGTCTGTCTGCACTGTTTGCACTAGGTTGCACTCGATGCACTTTATGTAACTTGTGTTTTAGCTAAATGTTGTTTTGTTTGTTGTTGTTTAGTGTAGCACCAGGGTTCTGGAGAAACGTTGTCTCATTTTTACTGTGTACTGTGTACCACTGTGTATAGTAGAAATGACAATAAAAGCCTCTTAAATTGACTTGACTTGACTTGATGTAAACCAGTTACATATTGTTTAAATTCCAAATATTTCTGACAGCACTTTTCCTTCTTTTAATTTACTTCCTAATTTAATCTCAATGCAATATTATTTTGATTTAAAGTAGAAATTGTGAAGCTTCATCAACAACTTTAAATTAGATATTTACAGCAGTAAATATCTAATTGTTTTATCACTGTTTGTACTAATATTATTACAACTGATTACGATAACCATCTGCTAAACAAACAATGTGTTACCAGCAAGTCGAATGACTGTGGCAATCCAGTAAACCTTGGTCAGCAAAGCAGTGCGAGTATTCAGGACCTCCACCTGCAATCCCACCTCAATGTCCTCCCACTGGGCACAGAGTGGCACCTGTGTGGCCAACAATCAACACTCTAATATTCAAGTGTGTTGGTGGTCCATACCATACATTACAGTAAATAAAGTTTACAAAGTATAGAAAATGTACATGAAACTGTAGTTGAATTTTTTTTTTTTACAATGTACTACTGTTTCCATTGATCTCCATGACATTTTCAAAACACATATTTGCAAGTAACAATGCAACATAAAAAAAAAAAAATACATGTTTCTGTGGCTGGTGTTGTAGTATTGTGGTATTGTTTTTCAGATTTCGTATTGGTTTTTTTTTTTATTACAGCCTGAAGGAAAAAAACACACTTACATGTCTGAAGCAGGACACTGGGGCAGCAAGACAGCTGTGTTTCTCAAGGTGAAGGCCCCAGTTAAAACCAGAATTGGCTGGAAAAAAAAAGAGAATAAATAAATGACAAGTGCACCAAAAATAAAGTATAAAGTATATACACGAGAGTCGCACCGTCTTTCCTGAAAGCCGTGCTGCTTTGATGTTCCGTTACTTCTGCCTGAGAATAAGAATTCGTCTGTGGTGCATAAGATTTCCGAAGAGGCCTTCCCTGAACATTTACACACAAAAATGGTAAATTAATAACAACATTTCTAAGAAAACCCTAAGAATGTCAGAGAGAATTTATATATTTCATATTAATAAGTTGTTGTTTTTTTAAAGTGCAACCCTTTAAGACATAGCCTCCAGCTTTGAGCCTATTCACTTCATATGTGATTTCATTGCTTACCTGTAATCGTGCCAATATGGAAGATTTTTTTGAATTAGATGAGAAGGAGCGGGAACAGGATGGACTGCAGAAGCGCTTAGATCTGGAGTAAAAATTGCCCCGAGTTCCAGAAATGCCACACATTTCACAAACAACTGCAAACAAACCGAAAAAGTAAAACATCCTCAATTTCACAATGAAAATCAACTACAAGTGTAAAGATGGCTTAATACTTTACTAATCACTGATTTTTGTCAGTTTAAATCAATTCTTGTATATGTTCTCTGAAGCTACACTTATTTTCCTGAGAACTTTCTGTTCGTGAGGGACAGAAATAACATGTCCATTCAAAGTAGTTAGTCAAATCTTTTTAGTTGTGAATGCATTTCATATTTAGTGCATTGATCAGTCTAAAGCTAATACATTAACAATAAGAATCACCTCATAGCCTTCATTATGCTTCCTTGGCATAATGTTCTAGCAGTTATTTGCCATTTTTTTAAGTTTTACCTGTATCATCAATATATTTCAAAGGAGAGAGTGGGGCAAATGTGGGACTGACATGTCCATCTCCAGCAGACATTAGCTGTGAATTATTCTCTTCATCATTTGCTTCATTATGTTTCTCTGCAGCATTCAGAGGAGGCCAATCTTCCTTTATAAAAGAACAGAATATAGAGTATACATCTTAGAGCAATGTTCTCAGTCAAGTTTTTGACAGCAGTTCTCAGCCAATTATATATAGATACTAGGGGTGTAACAGTACACATATTCGTACCAAAATATTTTGGTACAGGGCTTTCGGTTCAGTACAAATGTGTACCGAATGCAATCCTTTGCTTTCCTTGCGGAACATAGTCAAAATCTAGTTCCCTCGGGAACCTGTTAAGTGGCGGACCGCAACGTTGCTTAGTCTCTGCCTCACACTTTGAGTGCATTTTTTTTATATTATTAAACTTCAGAACATACAAAATAATGCCATGGGGTATAAAAAGAAACTAGAGTAGCACACGGTCACTGTGGCTACACTCTGTACAGGAAATAAGATTTGTTTTGCACATGCATGAAAACACTAAAGAATTGTGTTCAAAGCCTGAAGTAAAGAGTAAAGTTTTCCAGATACTCACAGAGTCCCTTTTCTGAGAATCTGTGCTTTGCGTTTTCCCCTTTGGACTGCATGCTGTGCAGGTGGTGCCGTGACCGCCACAGTTAGTGCAAGGTGGTCGGATAAAAATTGTTGGAATGGCACCTTCCTTCAGCTTGAGCCCTCTATAGCCCATAGTCTTATTGACTGTGGTGGGCCTGGGCTCGAAACAGCCCTTGCTGAAATGTTCAGAGCACAAGAAAGAGTATGTCTTTGCGACCCATTTGTGGCGGGTTCTTTGTACCTGCTTCTCCCATTTTAGAAACTCATCACGGTCTTTGGGAAATCTGAACATACTAACATTGTCCCGGTATGACTTTCCACAGCCATATGCCACACAAAAGTTGGGCATTGTATGACTCGAAGGTGTTTGTAGGTGATAGTTGGGTGAATCTCTCACACTCTCCTGATTGTTTGAGGGTCAAATCATTTCCCCCTGAAAGTGGTCAGAACAGGAGGATATGTATTTATTAGTATTAGTTTGTATATATTTTTTGTATTAGTATTGAAACATAAAGCTGTATTAACAACTATAACTGATGTAAGTTAATATATTACATTAGTGCAGCATCGATTCGTACATTTATACATTCCTTACAGTTCAGAAGCACATGTTCTGGAAATTTCAATAACAACAGCTCAAAACATGCTAGACTTACACCACGGGACTGGATGTGATCAATGAGGTTCGCAAAAATAAACAAAGTAATTCGCAACAAAACACCCAGGAATTATACTGCGTTGTTTTCTCAATCGAAATACATAACATTTGCCTTTTCTTAATAATATGTAACCAAAAAAGCCCTCCAAACGCCTACACGCTTCTTCTGTGCCTTTTTGTGATCGTAGACTTAATCTGGTGAAGCGCACTACTGCCACCAAGTGTAAATAAGATAGAACACCAAAAAATCAAGCGGCCAGCGAAGATCTAGAAGTGCAGTTTGACATATTACACCAACTTTTAAATTAAATTGACCACTCTTTTTCTTTATATAGCTTATACGTTACATACGTTGACAAAAACAAATAAAATAAAAACTCAACGCTACTAGCGTAGTGGTTCCATGGTGTAATGGTTAGCACTCTGGACTCTGAATCCAGCGATCCGAGTTCAAATCTCGGTGGAACCTGTCTTTATTTTCTTCCTCTGTGAATACTACTAATAACTCAGTTAATACTCAGTCTTATGAGCTAAAAAAAACAACACCACTTGCAGACAAACCTTTTTTTTTATAAACAGGAACAATATTAAGCAGTAAAGGAAAAGTGATTTACTAGCACGTAAGACTAGACTACTACTTCTTCTTTCGGCTGCTCCCATTAGGGGTCGCCACAGCGGATCATCCGTCTCCATACTACTCTGTCCTCTACATCTGCCTCTTCAAACCAACTACAGTACCTGCATGTCTTCCTTCACTACATTCATGAACCTCCACCTTGACCTTCCTCTTTTCCTCCTTCCTGGTGGCTCCATTCTCAGCATTATCCCACTGATGTACTATATGTCCCTCCTCTGCACATGTCCAAACCATCTCAATCTCTCACTTTGTCCCTGAAACGTCCTACATGCGCTGTCTCTCTAATAAACTCTTTTCTAATCTTGTCCATCCTCGTCACTCCCAATGAAAACATATTCATCTCTGCTACCTCCAGGTCCACCTCCTGTCTATTAGTTAATGCCACTGTCTCTAAACCAGGGGTCACCAAACCTTTTTGAAACTGAGAGCTACTTCTTGGGTACCGATTAGTGTGAAGGGCTACCAGTTTGATACACACGGTTTTCAGTTTGATCTGAAATAACAAATTTGCTCAATTTAACTTTTATTATATGTTATTATTAATAATGAATGATATTCATCTATGTGAATACACTGATTATGTTAATGATTCCCCATGGTGCCTTGCGGGCTACCTGGTGCCCGTGGGCACCACATTGGTGACCCCTGCTCTAAACCATACAACATCGCAGGTCTCACCACAGTCCTATAAACTTTCCCTTTCACTCTTGCAGACACTTTTCTATCACAAATCACTACTGACACTCTTCTCCACCCACTCCACCTTGCCTGCACTCTTTTCTTCACTTCTCTAACAGACTCTCCATTACTTTGCACTGTTGATCCCAGGTAACTGAACTCCTCCACCTTCTCCACCGCTTCTCTCTGCAACTGCACCACTTCACTGCCCTCCCTCTTATTCACACACATGTTCTCTGTCTTACTTCTACTGACTTTCATTCCCCTTCTTTCCAGCACATACCTCCACCTCTTCAGGCTCCTCTCAACCTGCTCCCTACTCTCACCACAATTCACAATATCATCCGCAAACATCATAGTCCAGCGAGACTCCAGGTCACTTCCTCCTTACTAATCCTATCCACTTCCTGCTTCACCATCTCCACACCATCCAACCTACTCTCTCTCATTTCCCTCATTTATCAGCTGCTCAAAATATTCCCTTCATCTTCTCAACACACTCTCCTCACTAGTCAACACATCTCCATTTTCATCCTTTATTGCTCTAACTTGCAGCACATCCTTGCCAGCTCTGCCTGGCCAATCGTTATAAATTCTTTTCTCCTTCCTTAGTGTCCAACTTCACATACAGCTCTTCATATGCCTTTTCCTTGGCTTTCGCCACATCCCTTTTCACCTTCTGCCACATCTTTTTGTACTCCTGCCTACTTTTCTCATCACTCTTTCGATCCCATTTCTGTTTTGCCAACCTCTTTCTCCTTATGCTTCCCTGTCTCATTTATCATTTCTGCAGTAGTTGCCCAATCATCCAGCATCTCCTCACCACCACCGAGTCCCTATCTGACCTCTTCCCCGAATCTCACACTATAGTCTTCCTCCTTTAGTTTTCACCATCTTATTTTTCTTTCAGTCTTCACTCTCCTCTTCTTCTTCTTCATCTCCAAAACCATCCTACAGACCACCATCCGATGCTGCCTAGCTACACTGTCCCCTGCCAACACCTTACAGACTCCAATTTTCTTCAGGTTGCATCTCCTGCATAGAATATAGTCCCCCTGTGTAAAACTTCCTCCACTCTTATACGTCACCCTATGATCCTCCTTCCTCTTAAAATAAGTGTTCACCACTGCCATTTCCATTCTTTTAGCAAAATCTACCACCATCTGCCCTTCCACATTCCTCTCCCTAAGGCCACACCTACCCATCACCTCCTTATCACCTCTGTTTCCTTCATCTACATGCCCATTAAAGTCTGCCCCAATCACCAATCTTTCATTCCTAGGTACACCTTCTACCACTTCATCTAACTCACTCCAGAATTTTTCCTTCTCCTCTATCTCACAACCCCCTTGTGGAGCATAAGCACTGATGACATTTATCATCACCCGTTTAACTTTCAGCTTCACGGTCATCACTCTATCAGAAAAGCCCTTAACCTCCACTACACTCTTACTGTACTCTTCCTTCAGGATCACCCCTACACCATTTCTCTTTCCATCCACACCATGATAGAACAGTTTAAACCCACCCCCAATGTCCCTGGCCTTACTCCCTTTACACTTGGTCTCCTGAACACACAACATGTCTACCTTTCTCCTCTTCATCATATCAGCTACCTCTTACCTTTTACCAGTCATAGTACCAACAAGGTCAAGGTCAAGAGGCTTTTACTGTCATTTCTATTATACACAGTGGTACACTGTACACAGTAAAAACGAGACAGCGTTCCTCCAGAACCCTGGTTCTGTACTAAAAAACATAGAGCTACAACACACAACATAGAGCTACATAAATTGCATCGAGTGCAACCTAGTGCAAACAGAGCAGACGAAAAACAGTACAGTCAGACAGTACAGACAGACAGACAACACAAGACAATGTGGGACAATACACATAACACAAGATAGTGCCAGCCAGTAAACCTACTGTATACTCTGAATATACAGTACTGTGCAAAGAGGACTATAAAGACTATAACCGAGAGTATATGTAAACAAACACAATGCAGTGCAAAAACAGCAGTAGCCACAGTCGAGAGGTGCAAAAACAGCATGTAAACGGTGTAATATAGTTAAATTATAAATACTTTCTTTCGGCTTCTTCCATTAGGGGTCGCCACAGTGGATCATCTGCATGTTTGATTTGGCACATGTTTTTACGCTGGATGCCCTTCCTAACGCAACCCTCACCATTTATCCGGGCTTGGGACCGGCACTAAGAGTGGCTGGGGGTTGGTTCCCTGACCGGGGATCGGTCCAGTTCCAGTTCTAGTTTAGTTCTGTGTATTGAGGAGCATGATGGCTTGCGGGAAAAAGCTGTTACACAGTCTGGAACCTCTTTTCTGATGGCAGGAGGGTGAAGAGTGTGTGTGAGGGGTGTGTGGGGTTGTCCACAATGCTGTTGGCTTTGGATGCAGCGTGTGATGTTAATGTTAATGATGGAGGGAAGAGAAACTCTGATAATCTTCTCAGCTGTACTCACTATCCTTTGTAGGGTTTTGCGATCCAAGACGGTGCAGTTCCCAAACCAGGCAGTGATGCAGCTGCTCAGGATGCTCTTAATTGTCCCTCTGTGGAACATGGTCAGGATGGGGGCAGGGAGATGAGCTTTCCCCAGCTTTTTTGGTGATGGAGCTGGTGTTGAGTGACCAGGTGAGGTTAGCAGCCAGTTGAACAGCAAGGAATTTGGTGCTCTTGACGATCTCCACTAAGGATCCATTGATGATCAATGGAGAATAGCCGCTCTTGTCAATGTTCAGAGACAGGTTGTTGGCTCCACACCAGGCTGTTAACTGGTGCACCTCCTCTCTGTATGCTGACTCGTCGTTCTTGCTGGTGGGACCCACCACAATCATGTCATCTGCGAATTTGAAGAGGTGGTCCAAGCTGTGCATTGCTACACAGTCATAAGTCAGCAGAGTGAACAGCAGTGGGCTAAGCACACAGCCCTGTGGGGCCCCAGTGCTCAGTGTGGTGGTGCTGGAGATGCTGTTTCCTATCCGGCCTGACTGAGGTCTCCCAGTCAGGAAATCTAGGATCCAGTTGCAGAGGAAGGTGTTTCAGGCCCAGTAGGCTCAACTTCTAATCAGGTGCTGAGGGATGATTTTGTTGAATGCTGAGCTGAAGTCTATGAACAGCATTCGTACATACGGGTCCTTGTGTCCAGGTGTGTGAGGGCCAAATAAAGGGTTGTGGAGATAGCATCGTCTGTGAAGCAGTTCGGACGATACGCAAACTGCATTTGTCTAGTGAGGGTGGAAGCTGTGACTTGATGTGCCTTATAAAGAGCCTCTCAAAGCATTTCATAACGATGGGTGTGAGCGCAACGGGATGATAGTCATTGAGGCAGAAGACAATAGACTTCTTCGGCACAGGGACGATAGTCGTCGTCTTGAGGCATGTAGGAACAACGGTGCTGCTAGGGAGATGTTGAAGATGTCTGTAAAGACATCCGTTAGCTGTTCTGCACTTTCCTAGAGCACTCTGCCAGGAACGATGTCTGGTCCAGCAGACTTCTGTGGGTTAACTCTGCATAGAGTTTTCCTCACTTTAGCTGTGGTTAGACAGAGCACCTGGTCACTGGGAGGAGGGGTGGTCATCCTCTCCTTCAAGTTGTTCTGTACCTGTGATCGCCTGGATGCCCTGCCACCATGTCCCTGGTGTCTCCTCTGTCCTGAAAATGGTCATAGATTCTCTTGGCGTGTGCACGCTTCGCCTCTCTGATGGCACGGGACAGTTTGCCATCAACATTTAAAGTACAGCACGTAAGACTAGACAATGGGCAAAAATGTCATTATTTGCAATAATACACTAATAGTAATGGTAACTGTATTCCTAAACATCACATTTCATTCTTCTTCATTACTGTGGTGTGTGTGTGTGTATATATATATATATATATATATATATATATATATATATATATATATATATATATATATATATATATATATATACACACACACCATATATATATATATATATATATATATATATATATATATATATATATATATATATATATATATATATATATATATATTTTTTTTTTTTTTTTTTTTTTTTTAATTTTTTTTTTTTTGGAAGTGGCTAACGCTAGTGCTAGGGATTCAAAAGTCAAGATATTTCTTTTTTTTAAACTTTTCTTTTCACTGCAAGTTTTATTGTGCTTATAACTATGTTTGTGTCAAACAAAAAAATCTTAAATCTTACATCCATAGCACATATCGAGGGAGTAAATAAATGAAAGATGAAAGGAATGAAGACATTTGTTAAAGCATGCTGAAATAAGTAGATCAGTTGAGTTAAGAGCAGTTAAGAATAGATAACACATATAGTTAACACACACACACACACACACACACACACACACACACACACACACACACACACACACACACACACTTACAATTAAACATCTGTATTACCCAAATGGGTTCTAACAAATAAAAAACAATTCCCCATATATTTTATATTATTTAATCAATTTTATTTGTGCCAATGCAATTGAGTGCTTAATTTAATCAATATAAGAAAAAGTGTATTGCATTAATTTGGTTTATTCTATTTTTTTATAAATAGAAACAATTATTTTAAAAAGAAGGAGGAGCATAGGGTAATGTATAAGAGTGGAGGAAGGTGCACACAGGTGGACTATGTTCTATGCAGGAGATGCAACCTAAAAGTGATTGGAGACTGTAAGTTGTTGGCAGGTGACAGTGTAGCTAGACAGCATCGGGTGGTGGTCTGTAGGATGGTTTTGGAGGTGAAGAAGAAGAGGAGAAGATTGTAAACTGAAAGAAGAATAAGATGGTGAAAACTGAAAGAGGATAACTGAAGTATAAGATTTAGGGAAGAGGTCAAGAGGATGCCTGAGGAATGGAGAAGAAGTGTGCTGGTACCCATCTTTAAGAATAAGGGAGATGTGCAGACCTGCAGTAAATACAGGGGAATAAAGTTGATCAGTCACACCATGAAGTTATGGAAAAGAGTAGTGGAAGCCAGGCTGAGAGAAGAGGTGACCATCTGTGAGCAACAGTATGGTTTCATGCCGAGGAAGAGCACCACAGATGCCTTATTTGCTTTGAGAATGTTGATGGAGAAGTATAGAGAAGGTCAGAAGGAGTTGCATTGTGTATTTGTGGATTTAGAAAAAGCGTACGACAGGGTGCCGAGAGAGGAGTTGTGGTATTGTATGAGGAAGTCAGGTGTGTCAGAGAAGTATGTGAGGGTGGTGCAGGACATATATGAGGACAGTGTGACAGCAGTGAAGTGTGCAGTAGGAACGACAGACTGGTTCAAGGTGGAGGTTGGACTGCATCAAGGATCGGCTCTGAGACCTTTTCTGTTTGCAGTGGTGATGGACAGGTTGACGGACAAGGTCAGAAGTAGTCTCAGTGGACCATAATGTTCGCTGATGATGTTGTTATTTGTGGTGAGAGTAGAGAGCAGGTTGAGAAGAGCCTGGAGAGGTGGAGATATGCGCTGGATAGAAGGGGAATTAAAGTCAGTAGGAGTAAGACAGAGTACGTGTGTGAATGAGAGGGAGGGCAGTGGTGAGGTGCGGTTGCAGGGAGAAGAGGTGAAGAAGGTAAAGGAGTTTAGGTTCCTGAGATCAACAGTGCAAAGTGATGGAGAGTGTGTTAGAGAAGTGAAGAAAAGGGTGTAGGCAGGGTGGAGTGGGTGGAGAAGAGTGGCAGGAGTGATTTGTGATAGAAGAGTATCTGCAAGAGTGAAAGGGAAAGTTTATAAGACTGTGGTGAGACCTGCGATGTTGTATGGTTTAGAGACAGTGGCACTAAGTAAAAGACAGAAGGTGGAGCTGGAGGTAGCAGAGCTAAAGATGTGGAGGTTTTGTTGGGAGTGACAAGGAAGGACAGGATTAGAAATGAGTTTATTAGAGCGCATGTAGTTTTAGAGACAAGGTGAAGGAGGCTCGATTGAGATGGTTTGGACATTCGCAGAGGAGGAACATGGGGTATATCGGTAGGAGAATGCTGAGGATGGAGCCACCAAGAAGAAGGAAAAGAGGAAGGCCAAAGAGGAGGTTTATAGATGTGGTGAGGAAAGACATGCAGGTGGTTGGGGTGAAAGAGGCAGATGTACAGGACAGGGGGTATAGAGAAGGATGATCCACTGTGGTGACCCCTAATGGGAGAATTTGCTACCAAGAGCGTGCACTGCTGATTTCTGAAGGTTTTACAGCAGATACAAAGAAGGCCTTGCTGGACCTGGTGGTTCACCACTTACTATTTTTTCCATTCCATTGTTTTGCATTGAACTGTCTTTTATCTATCATATGATTGGCTATGCATTGAGGTACAAAACTCATCAGCCTCAGCTATGGAGATGCACATCCCTAATATAATATATAATATATATGATAGATTTATAAATAGATTGATAAAAAAATGCAGATTTAGAGGACAGGGTACTGTGGAGATGGATGATCTGCTATGGCGACCCCTAATGGGAGCAGCTGAAAAAAGAGGAAGACGAAGAAGAAGACGAAGAAGAAGAAGAAGTAGAAAAGATGAAAAAGAAGAAGAAGAAGTGCTGCTTTTTTCGATTTGCAGAATCTGATAGTCACACAAGATTGCGCAATGTGATCCCAAAAGACATGCGGAGGAAGTGATTGTTCTGGCTTCATGACTACTGTTACCTTTTTTTAAATATTCAGAATGTTTTTAACACTTGATTGGGCATATGACATTGTCTATGATACAGTGTCTGGAACCAAAAGACTATTTACTATTACCTAACATATATATGATAAAAAACATGCAATTTATGTGCTGATTTGGAGACTGTAAGCTTCCCTTGTTGTTACATATTAATTCTGTTTTATGGGACCAAAAGTAATTGGACATTTGCCATTGAAATGTTTCTTACTCATCACTTTATTACTGCCACATTAATTAACATCAAATCTTCTTCTTCTTCTTTCGGCTGCTCCCATTAGGGGTCGTTACAGCTGATCATCCGTCTCCACACCCCCGTGTCCTCTACATCTGCCTCTTTCACACCAACTACCTGCATGTCTTTCCTCACCACATCCATATACCTCCTCCTTGGCCTTCCTCTTTTCCTCCTTCCTGGTGGCTCCATCTTCAGCATTCTACTACCAATATAACTCATGTCCCTCCTCTGCACATGTCCAAACCATCTCAATCTCGCCTCCCCCACCTTGTATTAATTAACATCAAATATAGCTTTTTAATCTTGAATTTATGCCTTTAAACTAGGGCTGCCACAGTAAGGGGAAACAGTGAAAATGTTGATGCTATAATTCTGATCACATCTCCCTCAAACTGGTGCCAATCAAAATACCTGGTGGCTGAATGCCAGTGACTCACCTGTGTTACACTACTCTGCATGAACTTGGTGATTTTGAACTTTGTGAATTGAATCCAGGTTACAATCTTTCCTCTTTACGGTTTACATTATATATTTGTTCAAAGCAACAAAAAAGTCAACCGTCAAATAAGATAAAATTTCATTGCTAATAATCCACATGTAAACACCTGTAAACTCACATGCAAACTTTCATTTATTTAGTTGTATTTTAAAATTATATTAAATGGTAAGTATTTGGGAATATGTGCTCTTTGTTTTAAAACAATATTGTGTTTATTTAAAAAATTTCTTAAATGGATCACTAAGCATTTATTTCTTCTCTCTCTCTCACACACACACACACACACACACACACACACACACACACACACACACACACACACACACACACACACACACACACACAGAGATAGGTAAGATAATCAGGGCAGAACTCACTGTCCTTCCTCCATGTTGCAATGTAAAGATGATGATCCTTTGGGGTCTATGTTTGCATAAGACATCAGATGGAACCAAAGCACAATCAGACCAAGAATCACAGTAAACACATGATACACAACAAACTGACACCTGTGCCATAAGTTACACAAAGTAAATAATTGCTTAAACAGCCTTCTGGGTTTTTTTTTTTTTCTTTTTTTAACAGTAATAACCAGATACTGGCTTGGATTTCCCCAATAGCTGTAAATTATCCTATATGAAACATAAAAGCATAAAAAGGTTTTTCCAAATGTCTGAAAAATACCACACCCTTCTTAAGTAAAGATTTTTTTAAATTTAAATAATAAGAATATTTCAATATTAGTCTAAGTATTCAAATATATATGACACAATTTTGTCATTATTGCAATATTATTTTAACTTTCCACTAAGATGACAAATTGGCTTTATTGGAGTTGTTTTAAACCTATTTCACTCAAGTAACCATACAAACTACTATAAGAACTCAATAATAAATATATTATAATACATACAAACAAATGATAATACAAATATATTACAATATAATGCTGTAAAACAAATAAAACACTGACCCAAAAAGCTGTTCAGATGCAAATTTGAGACCCACTGCCCTAAAAGTTAAGCTTGACATGAAACACAGGCTCCTACATATTTTTTTTTTATATACATAAAAGCTGAACTTCTGGGTTTCAATACATTCTATTCTATTCATTCCATCCATATTCTAAAAAATGATCAAATATAGGAACCTCAAAATAAAAATACCAACAATCATTATTACAAAAATATACATAACTGCATAAAATATTTTATTGAACAGTTAGGGGGAAACTAGGCGTCGTGTGTTGCCAGATTTGTTTATCGAAACTCAAGAGAGAAGGAATAAGAGTAAATACTGGAAAGGGTTTTGTGTAATGTTGATGAGCAGGTCAGGGGGTTAGTACGTGAATCTTTTGATGATCTGAAGCCGACTCCCCCTCTTCCTCCTCCTCTTCCTCCTCCTCCGCTCGCACAAATGTATAAAGAAGAGAAATCGCGCTGGGGAGGGGGTTGATACGCTGAAGCCGAAATCGAGAGGCGAGCCCAGGAAAGAGGAGTATTTTGTACACGGGACTTTCCCCTCCTTCGTCCCTGAAAAGGAGGGGGAAAAGTCGAATTTTGAAGGCCACGAACAGGACGAGGCTTCCTTATAGGCGCCGACGCCTATCTCTGTGGAAATATATCATTTTTTTATTTCCAGAAATATGGCCGATAACCTTCTTGATTCTGGCCCGCCTGCAGCCAAGAGGCCTAAACTCTCCTCTCCGGCACTTTCTGTCTCCGTCAGCGATGGAAACGGTAACCATTTTAGATTCGATTCTGCAAATGACTAAGGACATTTTGATTTCGGATGTTGAGTCCCTCTGTGGCCTGTTTTCGCTCCTGCGTGAATTGTCATGTTGGACAGGAGCGTGTGATGATTTTCTGTTTTGGCCGCGGCTAGCAAACGCAGCTAGTACGTAGCGCTAGCTACGTAGAGAAGCGCACGGGACTAGCTTAGAGCTAGCCTAGCTTGTCATTCCAGCTTTACTTGAACTGTACCAGTTAGCTATTAGGCGCGGGGGGGGGCGAGCTCAGCTAGTTAGTTAGCAACAACATTAGCTTTCATACTGTCTGTTAGCTAAGTTAAAGAGTACTGTTTCATAGATTTTGCCTGAATATATCACACCATTAGAGCCAGGTGCCAGAGAGGAAGCTTGGCGCTTCTGCTGGATTCGTTTCTGTTTGTATGGAACCAGAATGAACGGCCAAGCAGCAGGCGGAATTGAGTGATTTGGAGTAGAGAACACATCAGTTACCTCCAAGCAAACTCCCTTTAATGACGTTATGGTAGTTTGTCACGTAGAACACCTAGTTCCACTAAATTGTGTCGATTTAATAGAACGATTAGCTGTCAGCTATGTTTTGGATCATTTATTTGATTAAAGATGATCTATAGAAACCTCGTCCGAGGTGTTTTTCTTATTTTTATTTTTTGGTAAACTTTCATATCTGATCGTTTCACGGACCAGACGAAGCTAACAAGCTACATCAAAGCTCATGTCTTGTTGGCTAGCAATCGACAAAGATCAACTCCTCATTAGCCTGTTTAGCCAACTCTTGCTAGTTTGTGTTTCCAAACAACCAAAAAAAAATTGTACAGACCCAGTGTTAAACCCAAGTCAGTTTTTGAGTTTGAGTTTTAAGCTCTGGTGTTTGACCAATAACTCCTGGGGTTGACTTGTTCGTTTTGCGATAAAGGGGATGTGATTAACTAAAGGTTTAGCTAATATTGTTAGCTGGTCAGCTAGCTGGTGTGAACACAGTGTGTGGCTTCAATTGCCGCAGCTTCAGGCCCAGTTGTTAGAACTCCGACTCTCTCTGGCATTGTTAGCTAGTTGGCTAACTTGCTTTGGCGTCGTCTTTTTGGAGCACGACAGACTTTCGCTTTACGAAGTAGGAAATAAGCACCGATTACGGTGACTGTTCACAATGTTTGACAAACTCAGCAGTCGCACTGGATAGGATATGCCAATTTGCCTGACCACTAAAGCCAGTCCAGCGAGCTAGTTGAGGCACATACGCGATTGTCTTCGGTCATTCTTTTTTCCCTTCCCATCTGCATGTCTCTATTGTTCAGCCCTAACGATACAAATGGACCTGTGGAGGAGGCGACATTAGACTTTATTATTGCACATATACAGGTCTTTGTGGTAGCAAAAAGTTGAAACGAATGATGGCTCCAAGTTTATATTTTGCTCATTACATCCTAATGTGTTAGTTGCTGAATTCTATCAGATGGTTTTCTGTCATTTTGTGCATTTTTACACCCCTTTCATATGTAGATTAATATTTTTCGTTCGACAGCTCGCGTATTATTGATGGTTTTCCTGTTGAGTAGCATTATTTATTGACGAACACTTTGCTTCTTGATAAACAGTGTGCAAATAAACACAGCCTTTAATTCTTCACAATTTGTCGGTCTCAGTCAGGAGCCTCTCTGAAAAGATATTTATTATAGTTATTTATTTATCTTTATACTTGTTAAGACGCAGAAGACATGAACACTGTAGCATGTGTAAAACACACCTCCAGAATACAAACACATTTTTAAACGTTCGATGTGGTTTCATTTAGCATTTGCAATAAAATTTGTGGCCGGTGTGTTTAGTTCCCAATTTAGGTTGAATTTTTAATTAAATTTTTTTCCTCTTCGCAGTATGTTTGTATTTATGTATAGTCAGCTTCTTGTGTTGACATTATGAGATGTCACTGTTTGCCACACTTGCAGACTACTACACACTTGCGCTGAATAGTGAAATCTGCCTGACCTTGTCTTTGCATTTGCCTGCTGATGTAAACAGTACATTTAATTCATTTAATAATTACAGAAAAGCTAGAAGAGATAAAACCAAAGTAGTTTAATGTGCCTACAGATTAATAATACAACACGCCTTGTCTATTGCTTGATAACAATAACAATTGTATGCATCTTATTTATTTTTGGTAGATCTCGGCTCACTATTTGACCTGGAGCATGATCTACCAGATGAGCTTATCAACTCCTCTGAGCTAGCTTTGCCAAATGGAGGGGATCTTGGGCAGCTCCACACCAGTCATGGTGGAAGTGGAGCAGCAGGCGGTGGGCTCGGAGGGGTCGGCACGACTGGTCAAGATGCAGCTGCCAAGCACAAACAACTCTCTGAGCTGCTCCGATCTGGAGCACCATCTGTAGCAGCACAACATCAACAAGGAGGCAGTCCAGGTGGTGTGTCTATGGGGCTTATGGGGAGCATGAAGGCATCCCCAGGCCCGCAGAACTTGGTGCCTCAGGGGCAGCAGCACCTCTCCCCTCAGCAAACAAACCTGATTCAGCAACATCAGATGGCAGGGATGATTGGTGGCATGAACAGGACTATGCTTGTACCTCAGAAAGGTAATGGCCAGCAGCAAATAGGGACCCATACATCTCAGCAACAAGGCATGATGGGTGGACAGATTATGAATGGCACACCCAGAATGAGTTACCCCAATCCAGGAATGGGCAGTAACAGTAACCTGCTGGCTGACACCCTGCAGCAGGCAGCAGGAGGCCAAGGTGGACTTGGAGCACAGCAACCTGGAGCATTAAACAAGGTAGGCTAGTTTATTTTTTTTTTATATATATACATTTGTGTGTGTATGTATGGATTTTTCTTCTACCACCAACTCAAATCTCTACACAGCTGATATTAAATTACCTTAGTGGTCAAAAAGATCATTTAGCAATTAATGAATAATAGGCAGGCTACACACTTGCAGCAAAAGCACTTTAAACAGTTTTTACCTATTATATGGGAGGATGTAAATTTGGGTGTGGACATTTTGTAAAATAATTTTCTGAGCGACCTTGTTGATGGTTCTGTTTTTTTTTTTTTTCCATTGATTACATAAAATGTAATGTATAAAGTTTTGTTAATATAAAGAATGTTTCAATGGATTTGTAAATGTATGCAAATGTAGCTTCATGTACACAAGCTCGGTGAAATGAAGGGTTTATTGCATCAAAATACATGAATAACTAAACTTAAATTTGAGATACAAAAACAAGTTTTGTTCAAATGGAAGGAGTCCGGACTTAAATTGCCACATTTTAATATTTGTTGGTGAGCTACCTGGTTTTATTTATTTATTTTATTTTTTTAAGATAAGTCTGACATTCTTGTTTCTAGATGGGGATGATGGGAGGTGCAGGCACCTATGGAGGCCCCTATAATCCAAATGCAGTTCAGATGCAAAGTGGTGGAGGGCTTGCCCCACAGCTCATGAACAAACCAAATATATCTAACAACTTGTCTCAATTCAACATGGACAAAAAACCCCAGTCTATGCTAGGCATGCCATCATTGGTAAGTGAATGGATTTTAATTAGTGGTTTTCACAAAATCTTAGTTAGATTTTATACATGCATGTGTATATAGCTTTCATATGAATTTTAAGTGAGCTAGAAAAACATATCTTCATTTGGCCTGCAGTGGTGCCTCTGACAGGTTAAAAGCTCTTGTTATTCATGTTGAAATTAAACAAAAATGATAAACATGTACATAAGAATATCAATGATGGCTACCTTTTGTGTCTGTCTTTCATCACATTATGTAAAAATAGCATTAAGACTTAATAGGTACATAAACTGTAATAAAGAAAAAACACAACAGCATATATTTTTTACCTCTGTTTATTAGGCTCCCCAGCAGTCAGCAGCTGGTGGTGCAGGAGGGGCAGCAGGAATGGTACCTAATACCCAGGGCGGGCTTGGTCCATCGTCGGCCGCATCAGTAGGAGCAGGAGTTCCTCCTACAGCTGACCCAGAAAAACGGAAACTCATACAACAGCAGCTGGTTCTCCTGCTCCATGCCCACAAATGCCAGAGGCGGGAGCAAGCTAATGATGAGATGCGCCAATGTAATCTGCCCCACTGCCGAACTATGAAAAATGTCCTCAACCACATGACTCATTGCCAGGCTGGCAAATCCTGCCAGGGTAGGTTGAAGTAGAGCTTTGCATCCGCTTATATGAACAAAGTATGGCAATGCGATATTAATTATTTTCCTTAAAAATGAGCAATTTACCTGACCAGAACCAATAGCACAAAAAGTTCCATATGATGTAAGATCCAGTAAACTTGATTTATTGGGCCTAAGTTCATCTGGCTGTGATATTTTCTGAAATCTGATCTTCACTTGTTGCATACATGGACAATAAATGAACTTTTTTTTTAATATAGTTTATTAATTTTTTTTATTATTAATTTTTTAATTTCCAGTGGCGCATTGTGCCTCATCGCGACAAATAATCTCCCATTGGAAGAACTGTACAAGGCATGACTGCCCTGTGTGTTTGCCACTGAAGAATGCAGGAGATAAGCGGAATCAACAGTGTAAGTGTGTTTATTATTTTAATCAGATGCTGCTGTCCTTTGACTGTGTACCATGTACAGTCTGCATTGTAACAGACACTAAGCCAATACCACATTCTTTTTATTTATAAAGGAATGTGTTTAAAATTCAGGCATTCACATGTTCTTTGTGTGATTTAAATATTTCTGTGACTATTTCTGCCATGTTGTTTAATTAACATCTATTCCCTTTCCTCCAATTGCAGCCCTTCTAAGCACTGCTAATGTGGGCTTAGGCACAGCTTTGGGTACTGCACCAGGTGGCCCACACAATGCTCCTAATCTTAACACTCCAGGTCAGATAGACCCCAGCTCTATTGAGAGGGCCTATGCAGCTCTGGGACTCACCTACCAGGGTAACCAGGCACCCTCTCAACCTGCTCAACAACCATCTAGGCCACTCGGCACTATGGGTAAATGTAGTTAACTAGACTATTCATATTGGGCCCAAGACCAAAAGTTTAGTTGTTTTAAAAAAAAAAAAATAAAATTAAAGAATGTTTAACTTCATGGATAAATTACTATGTGAAGTAAATAATTTACTACACTTTCTTTACCAGGTGGAAGCCCAATGGGTGTGAATGGGGCTGTTGGTGGCCAGCCACAGAGTCAACAGTCTAACCTCCAAGATCCTCTGCTGCATGTCAACATGAATGCTCAAAAGTAAGCAAAGCAAGTAGCTTCTCGTTATCTCAAAATTCCAGAACCATGATTTGAAATTCCTTTGCATGCTCATATATACATTTCAACATGCACGTATTAAGACATTGTTTCATCCATTTTTCTTTTAGTATGCTGAATGATGCTAGTGCTTTGGGCAATATGGGCTCACTGTCTTTGGCCAGTCCAGCTTCTGTTGCTGGCATGAAAAAGAACTGGCATGAGGACATCACCCAGGATCTGCGCAACCATCTTGTCCACAAACTGTATAAATTTCTTCATAATTTTTTGCTATTTGTGGTTGAAAGTTTATGTAGTGGATAAATCATTAAAACTAAAAGTTTCATATGTAAAACATTGTGCTTTTGCCTTTGACAAAAAGTCAGCAAACTGTTTGCTCGCTTTTAAACAGCGTCCAGGCAATCTTCCCGACTCCAGATCCAGCTGCACTGAAGGACAGGCGCATGGAGAATCTAGTGGCTTATGCCCGTAAAGTAGAGGGGGACATGTATGAATCTGCAAACAGCAGGGTAACAATTTCTCCATTAGCTATGTTTATTGTGTTTAATGTTAATGTATTGATGTTCTTTTGATTTTTTTTTTCTTTTTCTTTAATTCACCCTTTAGGCAGAGTACTATCACTTACTAGCAGAGAAAATCTACAAGATACAGAAGGAACTAGAAGAGAAACGGAGGATGAGGTTGCAAAAACAGGGTATGATGCCCACTCAGCCTGGAGTGCCTCCTACTGGGATGCAGCAGGGACCCCCTGGCATGGGTCAGCAAGGACCACTAACAGGACTTCCCCCAAGTGAGTAGGATTGTAACCATCGCTTGTTTTGAGAATGCAAAGTACGTTCATGGATTGTTTAAGTAAAGTTACTGCTGAGGTTTCAGTGGTTTGCACATTTGTGTTGCTGTTATGTAGTCTAATTTTTTTTTTTTTTTTTTTTTCTCTGCAGATGGCCCCGTATCGGATCCATCAGTGGTGCGGCCCTCTGGACCAAACCAAATGGTTAGCAGGATGCAGAACCCTGCAGGTCTGTGCATTCGATTCTAAGGGTTACCACTTTTTTTTTTTATTTATTATTTTTTTATGACTAAATGTCAAAACTATAAACACATTAGCTGATTTAAATATTTCTCTTTGGGATAGGAATGAATCCATTTAATCAAATGCAACCCATGAGTCAGAGGTCCACTCCTCCTCTTCCACTTAGTACGGCTCTCAGCCAGGTGAGTAAAATGATGGACCCAATTGCCATGTTAAAATTATGTATAGCTTTCATGACCCAGATTAGTCTGTTCTAGAACTATACTTGATGGCAGAAAGTATATCATTGGAAGCCCTCAAAGTTTTCTCTGTCCAGAAACTAAGGATAATTAAGAAACTATAACAAATGTTTAACACAAGCACTCCTTTTTACTCATATTGTCCTCCCAAATGATTCCATTGCTAATTTCCACTCATTAGTTATTTCTTACCTGTTATATGACTAGTTCCTACAGTTCCTCAGGAGCAGTTGGGGAGTAATTGACACAGGAGAGATAATCGTTGTTGTGGCATTGTTAGGTTTTAAACTTTGAGTATTGTGAAGATAGGAGGACTTTTACAGAGAATTAACGAAGAGGATTAACTAATTTAATAATTCAGGGAATGGTTAAATGCAAGTTATGGAAAAATGGATGTGGTCAAAAAAATTAACTGAATTTTAGGAAATGTTTGGGGGAAAAATTTCATGTAGGTTCATATGTGAGCAAGATAAACACCTTTTGGGTTGGGAATTTGAAAAAGTGAAGTGAAAACACAGTCAATTATAAAAAGAAATATTTAGAAATTTGAGTTGGTATTCTAAGGACCAAATGCTTCATCAAATAAATGGCTGTATTCTATGAAATGTAAACAGTTTTTAGTGAATCTCATCACTCTTAGTAATCTCAGCAGTGCTTTGGTGAGGGGCAGGGAGGTGAAGAATGTTTAGGAGTGGGATTGAGTTACGTTCATGTATGTTATATACACTCAATTCCCATGGACTTTATAAATACGATACTAACATTTTGTTAGGGTTTCTCTAAGCTTTCAGAACAGCCTTAGTTCACTGTGTATTTCACTAGATTTTGAATGCAAATACATTCTTTTGACATTGTAGTCCATGTAGACTTCATTGCAATTGCTGCATATTTTTCAGTTTTTCTTTTATTTTGAATATTTCCCACTCTACCACATCCCAAATGTGTTCTATTCAGATCCAATGACTGGAAAGGCCACTCAAGAACATTGAAGTCCTTATTCAAGAAGCCATTTTGAGATGACATTTGTTTTGTGACATGGTGCATGATTGTACCAGAAGTAGGCAATAGAAGATGGGGAAATTCTGACCGTGATTGGCAACAAGTCTCAAAAAGGCTGTGACGTTCAAGTGATGATTGACATTAATAAGCTATATAATAATAATAATGTGCCAAATACATTACCATTGAACCCCTCCCACCAGGCTGGACTGTTGACACAAGGCAGGTTTTGTCCAAAGATTTTTTTCCAATTTGTGCAAAATTCCGACCCGACCTACCATCTTCTCAGCAGAAGTCGAGAGAGAGAAGTAGAACTTATGGTATTGTGCTGTTGTCTGTCTAAAGGTCTGATTAGTTATGCATTCTAAAATGCTTTTCTGCTTACCCCAGTTGTGTAGAGTGGTTATTTGTGTTACTGTAAACCTACTGTCAGCTTTATCCAGTCTGGCCATTCTCCCTTGACCTCTTGAACTGCCACTGACTGGGTTTGTTTTTTTTACTGCCACCCTGAGGAAACTCCAAAGACTGTTGTGTATAAAAATCCCAGGTGATCAGTAGTAATAAATACTCAAATTTACTCAAACCTGTCTTGCTCATTTTTTTTTTTTTAAATTTCAGATCCTATGGGTGCTTAAGAATGAATGTTTGAAAATGTAGAAATTAATCAAGATAAACGTTATTTCCAGAAATCATTTGCAGACCGAGCCTCGGCAGTTTTTGAGCCCAGCCTGAAATACATTCACAGACTTGTGCCTGTTGATGCTATACATTTTTTTTCCCCAATGTTTCAGATGCCTACAGGGCCTTCGAGGATGGCCCAAACTAATGTTGCACAAATGCAAAATCAGTATCTTCCATCCGGCCAGTTTCAGAGTTCAGCTCCAATGCATGGTACTGGGCCAGTTGGTATGCCACAGCCTGGCCCTCAGAGTGGCATGGCCCAGGTAAGAGAAGAAATTCCACTGTTTCTCAAACTCCTGCAAACATTGAAGTCAGATGAGCTAGAACGACTATGATTTAAATTTGCATTGAGCTAAAATAGTTTTGATGAAATCTGCAGTAGACATTTTTGCAAACTATTAACGTTCAACTCAAGTGCTTAAATTATTAATTGATACTAAATCAATAATTGATCACTGATATGCAGCTATTCTCATGTACACATAGACATGCTCTCTGGGTATTTTGTAGTAGTATTGCATTTATGGACTTAATTGACAGCTGAAACATGAATGCTTTCTAAATGCTGCTGTGTTTGTGTTTTAGCATGCTTCCATTCCGACATCACCATTGCTGCCAGCCAGTAGTCCTTTAGCTCAGCCTGCCTCTATTGGGGGACTGGGTAGTGGGGTGTCAGTGGGCTCTCTGGCTCCTAACAATGGCGTTGGAGTGCCTCCATCATCCACCACATCTCAGTCTATCAGCCTTTCACACTGTCCAGCTGTGCGACAGAGCTCTCCTTCTCCAGCACGCAGCCGTACACCCACACCACACCTTACACCGCCTCCAAGCCTACCAGGTTCACAAACGCCACAGCCTCACACACCCAGTTTGCCCCACTTAAACACTGGTGCCAGTCAGCAGCATCAACCTCAGTCTGCTAACACTGAAAAAGCCATGCAACTACAGCAGCCATTAGGAGGTGCTCCCTCAACACCAAACACTGCTCTGGCACCTCAACATCCACCCACTCCAGTAAGTTTTTTTTTTTTTGTTTTTTGTTATTTATTTTATTATTTTTTAACATATGTACTAGTGTATAGAACAAGCTGTTGCCAATGAAGGGCAGCTATTACTTTAATCTGTTCTTGTTCTGGTGAAGTCACTTCTGTATGACCAGCACCTAATTATTATATATTTTTTTTATTATATCAGCTTTCCCAGAAGGGTTCTCTGCCAGTAGATGGCCAGGCTGCTACTCCTGCTTCTGTAAGCAGTGCTGAGGCATCCAGCCAGCAGGTTCCCTCAGATGTTGCTGCCACCCGTGAGCCCAAGGTAGAGCATGAAGAAGAAGAGGAAGAGGCAGATGAGGAGGAGTCGTTGACTGGGGGAAGGACTGGAAAAAAGGGAGATGTAAAGTCTGAGGAAAAGCCTGAGGTAAAGCCCAAATATAACAATAATAATAATGTGCCCCAGGCATCACATTCATCCTTGCAGCTATTATAATAGTTTCTCTCTCTTTCTCGCTCTCTTCCTTTTTTTTTTTTTATTTCTTTTTTTTATTAAAGATAAAGAAGGAAGAGCCATCAGGTGATGGATGTAAAAGTATTCCTATGGAAACATCTATGGCAGCAAAGGAGGACAAAAAGCCTGAATTGAAGACTGAGCCCAAAGAGGAAGAAATTGGTTCAGGCACCCCCAACACTCCAGCTGGAATACCTAATAAAAAGAAAAGTGAGTATTTTTCCACAATGAAATTTACATGTAATTAATCCACAATGTTCTTATTGCAAAAAGCGCATATATATAATGTGTGTGTGTGTGTATGTATGTATGTATATAATGTATATGTGTGCTTTTTGCAATATGAACATTTTATATATATATATATAATATTTATTTATTTATTATTATTTTTTTCTTCTAATCAATCTTTTGTCGACCAGTCTTCAAACCCGAAGAGTTGAGACAGGCTCTAATGCCCACACTGGAGTCTCTTTATCGACAGGACCCTGAGTCTCTCCCTTTCCGCCAGCCTGTGGAACCATCACTCCTGGGAATACCTGTAGGTGTTGTTCGAAATTCACAAACAGCATTTAGGTGTTTTAGTCCTGAGTAATTAAGACATGGCTTATTATTTGTGCAGTTGAGGGGAGTTTGTAAAATTATATATATATTCTAACAAAGTTACAAATGTATCTATACATTTTGTGTGAGCCCAATAGTAATTTTATGTACAAATGTGTACTTTAATGGGTTCCTTTTTCCTCTTCAGGATTATTTTGACATTGTTAAGAATCCTATGGACTTGTCTACTATAAAGCGCAAGCTTGACACAGGCCAATATCAAGATCCATGGCAATATGTGGATGACATCTGGCTCATGTTCAACAATGCCTGGCTCTATAACCGCAAGACTTCACGGGTGTACAAGTACTGCTCCAAACTGTCAGAAGTGTTTGAGCAAGAGATAGACCCAGTCATGCAGAGCCTTGGTTATTGCTGTGGGAGAAAGGTAAGCGTCTGCTCATATGTAGGCTTATAAACTGAAGAAATAGACAGCTTTTTATTACTAATAATAAATTCTGTTGATTTTGTTAGCTCACGTAATCAGGCCTTTGTAACTACAGCAGAGTCAGTTAAAAAGTAGAATTACAATTAGCATTGCTATGTAGCTACAGGTTGCCAAATCATGATGATTTATTTTTTTATAAGACGGAAAAATAAGTATGGTTCTGTAATTTAAATAGGTTTCTGAGGGGGTTTACATGCAAGATACCTGACACAATAGTTTACACTTTCACTGATGTACCTATGATTTTATTATTGTAAAATGTTTTTTACTTAGACACCACTATAATATGTATTTGCTTGAACTACAGAATAATCTATTATCATGCATGATTTGCTTATTGTAATAATAATAATTCCTGCTTTTGTCTCTTTTTTTTATATTTTCTGTTACAGTGGGAATTCTCCCCTCAAACTTTATGTTGCTATGGCAAGCAGCTTTGCACTATACCACGAGATGCTGCTTACTTTAGTTACCAGAACAGGTAAGGGTCATTGATCTAAGATCTGTTATAATAATGATATAACAATATCATGACCAAACTACTAGTGATGCAAAAAAAATCATTTTGGCTGCTTGGGTATGATATCGTCAATACAGGGGGAAAAAAAGCGCTGCTGAAAACGTGTATTAGGTTTCTTATTTATTTAAAACATTTAGCATTATAAAAGCATAATATTTAAAACTCTAATGTCTGAAGCACATGGGTGTTACTATTCTGCTGTTAGCTATTCACTTTATGTAGTTCTGTTGGCTGTTGTTGCAGTTGAATTTAGCTTTTGTTGAAGTGGGGAAAGGCAGACTGAGTGTAGCTTAGTTTGTTGTGTGTGCATTTACACTTTAGTCTGGTTTTATAAGCTGATACAAAAGCATAATCTTCGTTATTAATTCACATGTAGCGTTCACACGTGGTATTAATATTGGTGTACCATACACACATTTGGCAGATTCTGTAGTCTAAAATTTCAGTACACTCCTTCCTGACCATCTGTGCCATAACTTGCTGGGAAGCAAAATACACATATGCTAGTGAATATGCTTTAATAAAACAAGCTGCCTGTAAGTTGTGTAACCCCTGCAGCATCTTCTGTTCAGAGATGGATGAAGTGGTGTTTTTCAGTCAGAAATGTGGCATTGATTGTCCCCATGATTGTTTTTAATGTTTTACACCTCATAATATAAGCACAGTTGTATGACTAACTGTGAATCCAGAGCTTCATATCGAGCAAGAAATGCTGTATTGCTGAAGCATTCCTTGTTCAGATGCTAATTATTTTATGGACACTTTGTTCTAGACATGTTTAATGTGTATTGGTTTAACAATTTGATATATTGACTCCCCCTGTATTCTTTCTTTGTGTGTGTGTAATATATATGCTGCCCTTGAGAATCATAAGCATGAAAATTCATATATAAATTAAGACTGGATTAAGTGATATTCAGAACTTGCACAATAGATGTACTGTGTTTGGGAGATAAACAAAAAAACACATAACTGGTTAATTTTTTCCACAAAGCCCTTTCTTCCAAATTATCTGTACCCTTAGAACTAAAGATTTGTGACCCTCCCCGGAGAGAATTGACAACCGCAAAAAAAAAAAATCTGCAATTGTGAAATTTGCTTGCTCATATGTTTCTTTTTGTGGTGTTTTGATTTTTGTCCTCAATGTAATGAATAGAATTATTTTTTTTGGGGGGTTGTTTGCAAACTCCTTTAAGTCCTACAAACCGGGCATGGTAAAAGGCAACAACAAAGTTCCCGAGAATTAATAGCAAATCATATGGGATTTTATATAACAAATCTATTCCAAACCAAATCATATTTCTTATTTAAGTAACATAAAAACAAAAGAGAGGGAGTTTAAAATAATAAATTATAAAAAATAAAGAGCCAATAACTCTGATGGGCAGTCTATATTTATAGAAGAAACGGTTCATCTTGGTGTAATTCACATGCATATTTGTGCCTCCATTGAAAAGAAAACTTTTTAATATATAACCTTTGGGTGACACTTTTCTTCTGCCATGTGTGTGTATCATGTGCTCATGTGTCTGTAAATACTTCCCCTCACCCCCGCCTCCCCTGCAGTTAATTATGCTCTTGTTTAGATGTGATGGTTTACTCATTACACATGCAAACGCTAATCTGTGCTTTGCTTTGGCTTTCTGCTCGTCTTGTCTGTCGTCTCCCTATCTTTTGTCCATTCCTACTTCTGATCTAATGTTGTGTGTGTCTTTATTTACTCCCCTTTTTGACTTTTCTGTAATTCAACATGTCATGTCTGCCATGGCCTGCTTTCATCTCATGTCTCATCTCCATCAAATCCTTTCCTCCTAAAATATTCCTGCTCAAACATTGCATCATGATTGACTCCTTTGGCGATGACCTTGTTCTGCGCTCCTCATCTGTGCCTGCTTCCCCCTTGGCCTGCCCTGCCTTGCGCTGCACTGATTGGTGTCTGCCTCCTCATGGCCTTTCTGTGAATGGCTGTGGTGCTGGTGAATGGTGTAGTTCACCAAAATATGGACTTCTTGCTGACAGGTACCACTTCTGTGAGAAGTGTTTCAACGAGATCCAGGGAGAAAGCGTGTCCCTAGGGGATGACCCATCCCAGCCGCAGACGTAAGTTCTTCCATGAATGCCTTTTCTTCACAATTATCCTTACTTTATTATTTTTGGTCTAATTAGGAAGATTGAATAGATTGTCATACTGTTGGACATTTGTACAAATGAAGTGTTAAAAGCTGCTCATCTGCCTTCCAGATCCATTAACAAGGACCAGTTTGAAAAGAAAAAGAATGACACACTAGATCCTGAGTTGTGAGTTTCCATGTGTTGTTCATTATGACTTTTTGCCTTTTAAAAAAAAGTCAGATTATTTTTTATAACCCAAACCCAAAAAAAAAAAAAAAAAACCCATAATGCAGTGACTTGTAAATCTCATGATTTGCAAATCTTGTTTTATTCACGATAGAATATAAACCTTTCAAATATATTAAACTGAGGAAATTTACTATTTAAAAAAAGAAAGGGTAATTTTGAGTTTGATGGCCAGAACACGTCTCAAAGTTGTGACTGGGCCATGTTTACCACTGTGCTGTATACTTATAAGATCTGAGGAGACCAGTTACTGGAGTTTTAGGGAAGGAAGTGTCCAATTTGTGTCTGATCCAGGATTCTACCTGCTCAATAGTCCTATGTATTTATTTTTTTTGAGCTTTGGCCCAAAGAAGACAGTGGGGTTTTTGAATCCCATACAGTTCATGGTGTTCACTTACAGTATCTCATGAAAGTGAGTATACCCTTCACATTTCAGTATCTTCTCAAGGAACAATAAAATATATCCAATTTTCATTTCTATAGTAGAGTAGTCAATGTGCAGCTTGTATAGCAGTACAGATTTTCTGTCCTCGACATACAGCCATTATTGTCAAAATAGCTGGCTACAAAATTAAGTACACCTTAAGTGAACATGTCAAAACTGTGTCGAAAGTGTCACTATTTTGTGTGAGCACAATTGTATCTAGCACTGCCTTAATCCTCCTGGGCATGGAATTCACAAGAACTGCACAGGTTGTTGCTGCCATCCTCTTGCAGTCCTCCATAATGACATCCTGGAGCTGTTTGATTAGATACTTGCCGCTTCTCCACCTCCGCTTGTGGATGCCTCACAGGTGCTAATAGGGCTCGGGTCTGGAGACATTCTAGGCCACTCCTTCAGGTTCCTCAGCAAGGCAGTTTTGGCAGTGTGTTTTAGGTAGTTATTATGTTGGAAAACTGCTGTTTGGCCCTGTTTCTGAAGGGAGGGCATCATGTTCTGCCTCAGAATGTCACAGTACATGCTGGAATCCATGTTTCCCATACCTGCAACACTCATGCAGCCCCAGACCATAATGCTACCACCACCATGTTTGACTGTAGGCAAAACCCAATTCTCTTGGTACTCCTCACCAGGGCGTTGTTGCACATGCTGAACACCATCTGAGCCAAACACGTTTATCTTGGTCTCATCAGACCACAGGACATGGTTCCAGTAGTTCATGTTCTTATAAATAGGTTGTCTTCATCAAACTATTTGTGGGCTTTCTTGTGAGACAGCTTCAGAACTGGCAAGCAGACCTTCCACTTTTGCAACCTCTAAAGCAGTGCTGGCAACTCTCAGGCGGTGGTATTTAAAAAATATATATTTTTAAAGCCAGCTTCTGCACCTGACTCGCAGCATGAGGGCTCAAGTTCTTTGGACCCTTGCGAGGCCTGGTCTGAGTGGAACCCGTCTTGGAAAACCTATAAACCTGGTCACTACTGTAACTGTAGTTTCAGGGTGTAACTGATCTTCTTACAGCCCAGACCATCTTTGTGGAGAGCATCAATTCTAATTCTCAAATTTTCAGAGTTCTTTGCCATGAGGTGCCATGTTGAACATCCAGTGGTCAACATGAGAGAATTGTACTTAAGTGCCAAATTGTAACTTTATTAAATACTTGAAGTCGGGATCCTCTATTACTGTATATGGGTGCATTGCAGATAAAATGTACATGCCGTAATAGCTTTGGTCCTGTCTGCTCTCACATCTAAAGGCTGCTTAAAAGCTGCAGGGATTAGTTGTTACACTTCTGTAAGCTTTTTCTGCCTAACTTTGAAGACTGACGCATCTGGATGATGCCATCTGATGTGTTAGCATATTGGTCGTATTTCCACTCGTGTACAGTACAGCTGCTTTACAACACCGACGCATTTATCGTTCTATCTACGACTCGCTCTCCTTTACTGCCGTACTTTACAGGAAACCTGAAACTTTCCCACACTATGGTTTTAAAACAAGCAGGCGGGTCTTTGAGCTTGATCTCTTCTACCGCTTTTTCCTGCTGTGATTGTTAGCATTGCATTATCACACGTGCATCCTCCTGGGCGCCTGTGACTGAGTGCACAAACCGAACCGTGACGTCTATCATTACTGTTCGAGACGAATACGTGTACCGTTACACTCTTACAAGATACACAAATTTGTATGGTCCTGTCAAGCAGACAAAAACATGAATATAATTAATAGGACATGTGGCTTTGCATGGGTAAACAGCTGTTATCACTTAGGGCATACACACTTTTGGTGCCAGCTAATTTGACAATAGCTGTATGTTGTGTAATTTTCAGTGGACAGTAAATGTATTCTGCAATGCAAGCTACACATTGACTACTCTAAAATATGTCCAAGTTTTATTTCAATAGTATTGTTCCTTGAGATGTACTAAAATGGTTGCTAAATTTGTGAGGGGTGAACTCAGTTTTGAGAGATATTTTACAGTTTTTTCTTTGTATGATTTAGATTTTAAGTGGCATTGTGGATGACATGGCTAAGTGTTCAGACAATGATTTTTGGAGGCATTTCTGATCCCTAACAATGATGTTCATGCCTAATTTAAATGCAATGCCACCTAAGGGTCAATCCTGGCCATCCAATATTGATTATTGCATTTGTCCCTTGTGCAGAGTTTTAGATTCTGAAAATCTCAGAATCTTTTGAGTATTTTATGTACTCTAGATGAGATCCTCAAAGTCTCTGCAATGTGGTTGAATTTAATGTAATTGAAAGTCTTCACAATGTGGTGTTGAACATAATTGTAAAACAGTTTCAGAATGTGTAGATGCAATTTTTTCTTTAGAGGCAGAGTGTCGGAAGTAATGTTTATACCCACTCATGTCACTGACCATTGACCAATTTAGTTGCACAGTGTTCCTCCAGCTGCTTCTTTTTAGGAACACATTCTTTTTTTAGCCCCTGTTTTACATTTTTGGAGACATTGTGGCCATCAATTTCAAACATGCCTCATCTTTTACTTATTATAGTATATTGTGTATCTTGACTTGAAATATTTTATATATATATATATATATATATATATATTAGTGTGTATAAAAATGTTTATGCAAACTATTACTGACATTTTCTTTTTGCAGCTTTGTAGAATGTATGGACTGTGGCCGTAAAATGCATCAGATTTGTGTTCTGCACCATGAGACAATTTGGCCTTCAGGGTGAGTCTTTATAGTAATGGAAGTGATTATTTGCTGCACATTAAATGCATCTCAAAGATTTCTCATTAAACCAATATCTTGTTTCTGATTATTTCAGCTTTGTCTGTAACGAGTGCCTGAAAAAGTCCAACAAGACCCGCAAAGAAAATAAATATTGTGCTAAGAGTATGTTATGATGTATTTTATAAAAATAATCTATTAACAATAGGGTTGTAAATAAGATACATCTGTAAAAATCAAGTAATGTTCTTTTCTTTCTATAGGGCTACCCCAGACTAAACTGGGCAACTTCTTAGAAACTCGTATTAATGATTTTCTGAAGCGTCAAAACCACACGGAGTCTGGTGAAATCACTATTCGTGTTGTCCATGTCTCTGAAAAGGTGGTAGAAGTCAAACCAGGAATGAAGGCCAGGTGAGAGATGCTGGGATATAATTAGATATCTAAAATTAATTGCCAATAATGTGTCTCTGATTTGGCTAGGAATATGATCATAAAGTAAAGGAAACTGTATATTGTTCCTAGATCATGTGATCCATGTTGCATGTTTATTGTTTTCCCATTTCTCCTCAGATTTGTGGACAGTGGTGAGATGCCAGAGTCCTTCCCATATAAATCAAAAGCTCTATTTGCCTTTGAGGACATTGGTGGTGCTGATGTCTGCTTCTTTGGCATGCATGTGCAGGAATACAGCTCAGATTGTCCACACCCTAATCAAAGGTAGGTCATATATCTATTAAGCAAAAATAATGTTTTGCTTCTCATACATAAAACAAATGTAACAATCTTTTTCTTATACTGTCAGTTTTTTTTTATACAAGCAACTGAAATGTGCTTTTGGAAAGTGTGATAAAACTGTTCTTATTCCTTGACAGACGGGTATACATATCCTACTTGGACAGTGTTCATTTCTTTCAGCCACGTTCTTTAAGAACAGCAGTATACCATGAGATTCTTATTGGGTATCTGGAATATGCCAAAAAGTTAGGGTAAGATGATAATGATTAGAAGTCATTTTGGATTACAATATGTCTAATTTATCCCTGCATGTTTGCCATTAACACCCTAACCCAACACTTTTGTTTTTGTAATTCTACTTTTAGGTATACTACAGGCCATATTTGGGCCTGCCCTCCAAGTGAGGGAGATGACTACATCTTTCACTGTCACCCTGCAGACCAAAAGATACCAAAGCCTAAGCGGCTGCAGGAGTGGTACAAGAAGATGCTGGATAAAGCTGTAACAGAGCGAATTATACATGACTATAAGGTAAGAATTTGTTTCCTGTGTGCAACTTTTCTCCTCTTTTACATTCATTTTGATTAAATAGTGCTTTGCATGGTCTGTGTGTCTGTGTGTGTGTGTGTCTGTGTGTGTATATATATATATTTATATATATATATATATATATATATATATTAATTATAATATATTTAGACATAGACAAATTTGTTCAAGAAACACCAAGCCTATTTATTACTTTGCAGGACATTTTCAAGCAGGCGACAGAGGATCGTCTCACTAGTGCCAAAGAGCTGCCTTATTTTGAGGGTGACTTCTGGCCCAATGTGCTTGAAGAGAGCATTAAGGAGTTGGAACAGGAGGAGGAGGAGAGAAAACGGGAGGAGAACAGTACTTCCAGTGAAAGTGTAGATGTAAGATGGAGTGTCTGCTTCACCATACTTGCATAAAACTTTGAATCAGTTTGATTTTATATAACCTTGCATCCTCTAGGCTACAAAGGGTGACAGCAAGAATGGCAAGAAAAAGAACAATAAGAAGACGAGCAAGAACAAAAGCAGTCTGAGCCGAGCCAACAAAAAGAAACCAGGGATGCCAAATGTGTCAAATGATTTGTCACAAAAACTTTATGCCACCATGGAGAAGCATAAAGAGGTAGGATGGAGACCAGTTCAAGGTTTAAATTAGAGGGGGGGACTTTTGTATTCTAATTATTCACTTTTTTTTTTGTTAAAGGTGTTCTTTGTCATTCGGCTGATTGCTGGGCCCAATTCCAATGCTCTTCCACCAATCATGGACCCTGATTCATTAATGGCATGTGATTTAATGGATGGACGAGATGCTTTCCTTACAATAGCGCGGGACAAACACTTGGAATTTTCTTCATTGAGGAGGTCCAAATGGAGTTCTATGTGTATGCTGGTAGAGCTGCACAACCAGAGCCAAGATCGATTTGTCTATACCTGTAATGAATGCAAACACCATGTTGAAACACGTTTCCACTGCACTGTATGTGAGGTAAGGAATATTAATTTTGCTTCGTTTTTTTTCAATTCGGGACAGAAATAAAGATGGGAATAAAATCTGTTCTTTATTCATGTTAACTTATTTAGTTCAGAATCTACATTTAACTATGGTGTAGTTACTCTGTGATCTAACAAACTAATTCTCTTATCACAGGACTATGACCTTTGCATCACTTGCTACAATACAAAAGGCCATGAGCACAAGATGGAGAAGCTGGGCCTGGGATTGGATGATGAGAGCAACAGCCAGGCAGCTGCGTCCATGCAGAGCCCTGGTGACTCGCGCCGGCTTAGCATTCAGCGTTGCATTCAGTCTCTTGTACATGCTTGCCAGTGCCGGAATGCCAACTGCTCACTTCCATCTTGTCAAAAGATGAAAAGAGTGGTCCAGCACACAAAGGGCTGCAAGCGCAAAACCAATGGAGGTTGCCCTATCTGCAAGCAACTTATTGCACTTTGCTGTTACCATGCTAAACACTGCCAAGAGAACAAGTGTCCTGTGCCTTTCTGTCTAAACATCAAGCAGAAACTGCGTCAACAGCAGCTTCAGCACCGGGTTCAGCAGGCCCAGATGCTTCGGAGAAGGGTAGCTAGTATGCAAAGAACAGGTCAACCACTAATTGGTGGAAATGAAGGGTTGCCATCACCTAGCAACAATGGCACTAGTGGCCCTGGGACCCCCACATCAAGTACTCAACCTCCTGCTTTACAGCCAACCTCTCAGCAGTGTCCAATTCCTGTCCCCCAAGCTGGAGTTGCAGGGGGTCCTCAGCAGCTTGCAGGAATAGTGCAGCAGCATCAATTCCAGCAGATACCTGTTGGTGGTGGGATGATTAACTCTCCACAGCAACAGATGATTCAACAACCACCACCACCACCACAGCCTCCCTCAGTACAGCAGCTTCAGCATCCCAACAGCCTTCCTCCTTATGTACAAAGACCTCCAAGTTCGTCCCCCCTTTCCCAATCTATAGGGAAACCTTCCATGGGCCCAGCCAGTCTTCCCCAGCAACAACAGTCAAACCAAGGACAGTCAGCATTTTCTCAACAGCAGCCCTCTGGTCCTCCTCCGGCAGCCCTGGAAATGGCTTTAAAAATTCAGCGTGTGGCAGAGACACAAAGGCAAATGGCTAAACACAAAAGCATGCAGATGATGGCACCACCACCCCTGCACCAGGGCCCTCAGGCTCAAAACCCGATGGGTCTGAACCATCCTGGGGCAGGGATGGTGGGGCCCCAAGGATTAAACCCCCAGGCACAATCCACTGTTTCCAGGGCTCAAATGGAGCAGCAGCAAGGTGTGGTATCAGCTGGCATTCAGCAACAAGGAGGACATCAGAACCAACTTCCTCCACAAGTGCAAATACAGCAAGCTCCACAGGGTGGGCCCCAGATCCAGCCTTCACAGCAGCAGTGGGGACCCCCTGGCATGCCCCCTCAGCAGCGACCAGGAATGATGAGTCAAATGGGTCATTCAGGAATGGGTTCTGGGCAACAACCACAGCAGGTGGTGCAACAGCAACTTTCCCAGCAACAGGGGCAAACAGGAGTGATGGGTATGATGGGTGGTCCAGGTGGAGCTACAAACCCAGGGACTGGTAATGGAGGTCTCCTTCAGAGTGCTTTGCAAGACCTTCTTAGAACTCTGCGTTCTCCCAGTTCTCCCCTTCAACAGCAACAGGTCTTGAAAATATTGCGCTCGAATCCTCAACTTATGGCAACATTTGTCAAGCAGCGTGCACCAAAATACCTTGGTAGGGGTGGGCCTGGTGCAGGTGGTGCAGGCCCAGCAGGCATGGAAAGCCAACAGTTAAATGTAAATACAGTAGGCAGTCAACCAGGTATGCACTTAGGCCAGGGGCCTGGGATGCCTCCAACTAATCCTCTTCAGCAGCAGCAACAACTTCAACAGCAGCAACAACTTCAACAGCGTTCCCTTATGAGTGTAAATATACAGCAGCAGCAGCAGCAACAAATGGCTATGCAGCAGCAACATGGTGTTATGCCGGGTCAAGGCACAAACATGGCTAATATGTCTCCCCAGTTCAAAGAATTCATGAGGAAACATTTGCTGCAGCAGCAGCAGCAGCAGATGGGAAACCTTGGTCAGTTTCAACATCCTCAATCACAACAGCAACAAGGTTATCTTGGCCAGCCTGGGATGCAGCCTCAGCAGCCAGGTCAGGGACTTCCGCAACAGCAAGGAGGCCCGCAGGCTGGGCTGCAACAAAATTATTCAGGATCCATGTCTCCGCAGGTGGTAGCAGCTTTACAACAGAGATTGCAACTGCAGCAGCAGCAGCAGCAACAACAACAACAACAACAACAACAACAACAGCAGCAGCAGCAGAATGCCATGAGTGGGCTCCAAGGGAATGATGGTGGTAATTCACTTCAGCAGCAGCAACTGCAGCCTCCACAAGGTGGTTCTCAGCCCCAGCCTTCCCAGGCTATTATTCAGCAAACTCTGCATCAAAGACTTCTTCAGCAGCAGCAACAGCATCTAGGTGGTGGGTCCCCTGCTCAGCATAATAATCCCATGAGCCCTCAACAACCAATATCCAAGTCTCCACATTTACAAGGCCAACAACTGTCAACTTCTCTTAGCAACCAGGTGCGGTCACCCCAGCCATCACCCCGGCCTCAGTCTTTGCCACCGAACTCTAGTCCATCTCCTCGCATGCAACCCCAGCCTTCTCCACATCGTATCTCTCCCCAAACAGGTTCACCACACCCTGGTCATCTCCCCCCACATCACACTGGCATGGTAGCACCTCCACAACAGCAGTCTCAGCAGCAACAACAGGCTAATGCTATGGACCAAGCTCCATTTGGGTCAGATCAGAATGCCATGCTTTCACAGCTTGGTGGAATGGGGCCTCTGCATGGGCAAGGAGCTGACCTGCTGGCTGGCAACAACCAAGACATGGGGACAAATATTAATCACAGCTCATTAAATTTAATGTAGCATTACAGTCCTCAAAACACTTAACAGGAATGGGTTGCAATTTAAACATTTACTGTTGCTCTCATTAGTGTTATTATTTAATATTTTTGATGTAAATGAAAAGACTACACCTTCCTATGGGAGATACTACATTAAATGAGCAAATTAATAAGTTAAATGAATGGTAAGTTATTGCTGTTAATATATGCATATATTTTTAGCCAATTGCGTTCAAAAGGTTCTGGGTGAAAGGATGGGAATATCCTCCCTATTTGACAAGTACTATTTTTGAGGATGACTGCCTTTTTATAAATATTTTTTTAAGATTTTAAATGCATAAAATTAAAGAGAAAATTGTGTTCACACAATAGACCGTTGTTGTTTTTCCTCCATACACATAGAATATTGTGCCCATTTTTGAAAGTGTTAATTACCATCTGCAGTTAGTGATTGAACATTTTTTTAAATCCTTATTTATTGCCTTCATGTTTGTAGTTCAATTAAATCCCTACAGGACAATTAATTAAATATTCTATTTAAAGTGGTTATAATTGGTATTGTATGTATTATAAGCAGAACCCAGGAAAAACTTTCAAACCTGATATATTTTTTTATTTTTGGTATATTCTTAAGGGAATTTTTGGGCCTTATGTTTTGAGTGAAACTTGCATTGTATGACTTTTGCCCCCTTGATGACATTGCATGGGTTTTTTTTTTTTGGGGGGGGGGGGGGGGTTGGTTAACGCATGTCTCAATTTTCCCAACGACTATACACTTTGTCCTTTTGAATGTGTGCTGCATTTTTCTTGCGCCCCCCCCCCCCTTTTTATTCTATCTCTTTATAATTCAAATGGTACTAGAACTGCTCACACTACAGCTGTGCTATAATCATAGGATACACTGCAGTCACGCCTACCATGAAGCTTAAAATCTTGTGCGGTAAATTTGATTTCTTATGTCAATCTTGATGATGGTTTTTTTGTTTTTTTTGCCATCTCACTGATTTGATGTCCTTACTCCACTCTGTCCAGGAAGGATGTATTTTCCCTTTTGATGTTTGGGACTTTAGGATTTCAGACGTCTTTTTCCTACTGTGTAAAGAAATTCTGGACTTTTTTTTTTGTTTGTTTTTTTAATTAAGTAATAAAATGTCATGGAACTGGACAGTCAAGTCATAGAATTTTCTATTTATATTTCCTTCTGATTTAAGCTCAAGAAAGTTGAGCCTTTAGGGCAGCTTGGAGCAAGCAGGTTCAATATGAAGTTTTGCTATAAGATTTCAAGGTGAGATGTTTGTCAGACCAATACTAGCAGTTTTTTATGTATACACAATTTGGATGGTTTTTGTTTGTTGTTTTTTTTTTTTTTTGCTTTTCTCCCCTTCACTGCTGATTCTTTTTGTGTCTATGTTGCACTCAAACACACTGTGGAGGGCGTCTACTGTCTATTTCAGCGTATAAAAGGTTGGTTACATAAGTATGAATGGCAGCAACCCTATTATAATGGCCTGTTTCCCCCACTTTTTCACAAGTTTAACTGGTAAAGATAGCATGATATGACCTGAACAGTGGCAATATGGTGTGAGACTTATTTTATAAAATAAGAAAAATTATTTATATATATATATATATATATATATATATATATATATATATATATATATATATATATATATATATATTAGATAGATATATTTAATTTAATTTTAGAAAAAAATGTAATAAAAATACAATAAAAAAAATTGAACCAACAGGAGCTGATTCATTAAAGTTTTTTGAAACGATGTAATGGTAATGCATAATGACACTGTGGTCATACCTTAAAAATCCCACTTGGGGACTGCTGAGAAATTTTGATTAAATGTCTTATACATGCATATATGAATATATACATTATGATCCACTGTAAAAAAAAAAACAAAAAAAACATAACTGAACATATTTTTGTTCTGAGGGTTTTGTGTGGGGTTTTTTTTTTTTTTGCGTGTTTTCTTTTTTTTGTGGGGGGGGGGGGGAGGTTGGAGTATTGACTGGGTGGGGAGTCATTTGTTAAAAGTTTTGACCACTTTTCTCTTGCTAACACGTTCTGGGGCGTGCCGAGAGGAGCTAAAACATTTGATGCTCTGGATAAAAGTTTTTTTTTAAGTTATTTTTGTGGTCAGATTTTTTTTTTTCCAATTATTTAATTGTACATTAAAGTATGTTTGTACCAATGAATATTATTCTTGTACTTTGTGCGGTTTCTCTAACGAACAAAGCCATGAACATGTCAGTTTTCAGATGTCAGTGATCCAGCAGAAGTAATAGTGAAATAATTGATTTCTCACATTAAGATTTATTACAATATAAAAGCACAATTCTAGTAATATACAAATACTGCCATTCTGGCATTACAACACCAGGGTATCTGTAAAGTGCAGATTTTCAGAGACTACAGCTGTGGTTTGAGTATTTACATGGTTAAAGTAATGGTTAATTGTTGCCACTAATTATAGAGAAATAAAGAAGTTGTCCTTCGTTAAACACTGCTCAAGTATACATTTATATGTAATCATAGAAAAATACAGTACAAGTTAATGCAATTTCATTTCGGTATAAATGTACATAATGAACATCAAGAGAAAATTAAATATTACATGGGCAAACAAGTGAAATAGTTGATGCTACAAATGCTGCAATAAAATGTGTTCACTAATGTTTAGGTAGTAAACTTTTAGCAGGCAGGAACGCAAATTTTATGTGAGGTGTTAGTTTCCATTTTGTCATATCTAATCAATCCTGTAATGCTATTAGAAGGGCATTGAACTTGCATGGAAAAATACCAGTTTTAGATTTAAAATCTATAGGCCTTCAATTCTATTATAAATGAAGTCTGTACCACAAGTAACTTTTATTACCCCTCACACTGGGTGACTCTTCCTTTGTTCACAATAGCAGAAATCACATGACATTGCTGGAAAAATGTTGAGGACCAAGAGACACCCGGCTGTAATGTGTGAACCTTAAAATATTTAAAGGGAAACATGGAAGATGTGACAGAAAAACTGGTTAATACAGTATGTACAGGTTTTGTTAGAAAGAACTGAATTTCAACCCAATTTACACGGTCATTTCATTTGTATAGGCATAACTTGCTTTTTCGAAAGTGTAATCTGCTAAACATTTTACATAAAGGCCATTGCACAGATCAAGGTACCTTCTAAAAAGCAGTTGGTTCATATTAGATTCTCAGAATGGGGCAGGCATCAAAGTCTAATGGCTTGTAATGTAAACGAATGTTGTATGCAAGTTTGTAGCAAGCTTTCTTTCTTTAAAAATCAGATGTCCATGCAAACAACAATCCCCCAGTGCTTCTACAATGGTTGCAGGTAAAGTTGGGGTTTTTTTTGTTGTTTTTTTTTGTTTGTTTTTTTTGGGGGGGTGGGGGAGTTGTTTTTTTAAAGGACCTACAACACTGCATTTTCTGCTTCCCTTGCAACAATTTGAATTATTGGCAAATAATGGTGTAAATAGAATAATTAAGTATTTAAAATACCATCTTTGGGGTTTTAAAGGTTCTTGCTGCAAAAAAGGAATATTTTCCTATAACAGCAACCCCACTTATATTTTATTCCTTACATACTGTATAATGATAGTGTGATATACAAAGTTATGCCTGTATTAATGCAGCCTTTTAACATCTGGATGGAAATGATGTACCTAAAAATAATTTAAAATAAATGTAAATCTAATCCCTAAAGACATTTTAACAGGTGGTCTTAGAAACTTTAGCTACATTATGCAAGTTTATAAGTATATGTATGTCATATTTTGACAGTCATGTAATGTAATAGTCTATCTGCATTACTATTGGATTTCATTAAGCCAACTAGAGAGACATTTCTGCTAGTGTAAAATCACATGGTTAAATTCTGTGAGGATACAATCTAACTACACAACACAAAATGTCCAGGTGTAAACAGTGTCAGTGACAACTTGGTCACTGTCAGGTATAGTGGAGCCACTTACTCACACAACAAGCTGCACCTGAACATGGGTAGTGAGCAACAATACCATGGTGCCATTGCAAACTGTTTTCTTCTCAAAATAGCAGAAGTATTCTTTTACACATACACTGGATCTTAACAGTGCTCACACCACACAACATCTGATTACATTGTCTATCAAAAATATTACCACAGTAGACATTTCTCAAACATGGCATTTAAGAATTCTGTTTACTATGCTGCAGTGTTTACTACCTTTATAATGTAATGATGAAAATGGATGGACACGATTACATTGATTGGTGCAATATTATATTAAGCTATAACTACTCACTAACAGGGTTCTGTTTCATAGTCTCATTTCTAAGCCTTAAAATTCAAATAAAATAAAAGATAGTCAACAAGCAAAAACAGAGGGAAAACCTGAACACTCACCTATATACACTACACAAATCTGAACTCCACTATATAAAAACAAATAACTTTGTGGAAAAGTGGCATGACTCAAAGTTACATTAATGATCTGCCAGTGGCACACATTGATATTGATTTACAATAGATCACATAGGTGTTTGTTTTTTTTTCTTTACTAAAGTAATAGTTTATCAGCCATCCACTTTGTTTAAAGCTGAAGTAACATTTTTGCCAAAAATTTGTCACCAGGCATAACTTTATGAAAACCTGCCTAATATTGTGTTGGTCCCCCTTTTGCTGCCAAAACAGTTCTGACCCTGCAAACATTATTAGAATTTACTTTCTCCCTAACTTTGAGCTACAGGAGCTCATCTGTTGAATTGGACCGCACGGATCAGCCTTCGCTCCCAACATGCATTAATGAGCCATGGCCACTCATGACCCTGTCGCTGGTCACCATTGTTCCTTTCTTCCTTTACCTTTGATAGAAACTGACCGCTGCACACCGGGAACCCGCCTCAAAAGCTGCAGTTTTGGAAATGCTCTGACCCGGTCAA
Organism: Silurus lanzhouensis; assembly: GCA_039877035.1. Classification (NCBI taxonomy): domain Eukaryota; kingdom Metazoa; phylum Chordata; class Actinopteri; order Siluriformes; family Siluridae; genus Silurus; species Silurus lanzhouensis. The sequence goes on along the minus strand of JBCEWE010000193.1, from coordinate 1,196,744 downwards.
CTAGCCATCACAATTTGGCCCTTGTCAAACTCGCTCAAATCCTTACACCTTGAGGACAAAATGCTTGCTTGCTGCCTAATACATCCCACCCACTAACAGGAGCCATGATAAAGAGATAATCAGTGTTATTCACTCACCAGTCATATTGTTATAATATCATAATATGCCTGGTTGGTGTATGTTTGTATTCAAAGGTCATATATTATCACAACACAGCTTCATGAGTAAAGGAAGAGACTATTAATAAAAGTACTGTAAAGTCACAGTTATATAAAAGGCATTACAAAGGTCAAACATTTAACATTAGTGGTTAAGCAAAAAAATGTGTAAACAGAAAGTAAGATGGGTGAGCAGCAGAACTTGATATAAAACAAAGCTACTGGCTTTCTAAAATGGCAACAGCTTACATATTGGGAGAATCCCACTTGTTTGCTAATTATTAACCAATTTACACATTTTGTGCCCGATTCATTTTGGCATGTGTATTTTGATTTGTATTGTCAGCTATATGTGCTTCACTGGTCTGCAGTTGACTCTTTGCAGCTTCAAGGTTCTTCTACATTCACTTTCAGTTCTGGCATAGTTTGCTGTACTGCCAGCAGAGCCCACCCTGTCCTAATACTTCTCATCTATCTTTTGTTTCTGGTCTTATTCTTTGACATTGCAAAACAATGCTGAGGCAAAGTAAGTTGTTGGAAAAAAAGCAGTTATTATTAATGACAAGCTTCAATACTGAGGAGATTAAGTCATGGACTTCAGAAAACTGTATCCTCTTAAAGCATTTCTTGAATATAGAAGAATGCAAGAAGCATTTTCTTATTACAGTAGGTCTTGAATAAGTATTTTTTTAAATAAATCTTTACTGGTTTGACCTGTACACTGATTTAGAGAAGAGGGTGCACAACACATCTGAAGTGTTTGCAGATACATATTTTTGTCAGAGAGGTCCCCGGTTCCCCAACAGCTGTCCTGTTGCTGTGATACCAGAATCAAGAATCAGAATCAGAACACTATATTGACCTCATAGGGAAATTGTTGCTATAACATATTCTAGTTGTTCTAAGTTGATTTTGATAATCAGCCCTGGTAATAATGAATAATTTCACATTAGTAATAATTTTCCAATTTCCAGAATTGTGGTATCTTGAAAACTCACAACCAAAATTTGTATTTTAATTGAACTAAAAATGAATTTAAATGACTAGAAATGTGTGCAAGTGCCCCTTCACGGCGCACTGTTTAACAATTTACTGACTGTTACTAAAGTTACAAATTAGACTGTGTACCTCAGAAAAGTACTTTAACATATACTTAAATAAACACACGTTCAAACAGCAGTACTATGTAAGTCTAGTTTCAGTATCTTTTCTATTAGCTCACAGGCTTCATATATAAAACAGTATTTTGTAAATTGCTTATCTTGTATTGACATCAACAGAGCATACACCTACAGTATAATGAGGAGACTTCCCATGCTGGAGATGTCTGCTGTACCACTGATAAATGTACCATAAAATCTTAAAGAAAAGTCATTCAGTAGAAAGAATTATGTAAAACTTCAATACATGTAGTGCATTTGATGAAAGTCTCACGTTTCACTTCTCCCGCCTTCGGTCTCACGCAACAGCTTCATACTTCATCATGTTTCCGTATTACAGCTCCATTTCCCAGTTCCTAAAGAAGCCTTTTGCAACCAAAGCCTCTCTAAAAGTGATTGTCAGTGACTTGATGGTGACATCTGTCACAGTTACCTCCTCTGGACCCAAAACTGGCCTCCATTCCTCACACTCTGGAGACACTGTCATTTCCTCTGAACCAGTTATTGGACTCCAACCCTCTGTCTCCACATTACCTTAGAGAGGGAGAGAGAGGGAGAGAGAGAGAGAGAGAGATAGGGGGAAGGGGTGTTGGGGCCTATGAAATGCTTTACAGGGAATTCTTTCATTAGTAGCAGGCAAGGTAGCAGCTTCATACAAAGTGTGGGGACAGTTCACATGAAGTCTCACCTGGATATAAAATCTGTCTGTGATCAAATATGCAGCTACAATACAGTGAAAATGAAATCAGTGTGGCAGGGGTAAAAACAATTTTCTATAAGTTATTGTTGATGATTCAATTTGCTGGTGCAAATTTTTTTTTGAGTGGTTTACTCTAATTGTACATTGTTACTATGGCTTATGTAGCTATTTCACTGAAAAATAACAATATTGTATTAGGTCAAAACAATATTTATATATATTCTCTAACTAAAACATACTCACTGTTTATAGTGGCCCTGTCAGTCTCTTGCGGTGTTATAACCTCCTCTTCAAAGTTGTCATCCTTGTCCAATTCCTCCCAGTCCTCTACTAATGTTCCTTTGAGGTTTCTCTTTTTTCTCTTGTGATGAACTAATTGACGATATACGACACTTTCTTTTGAGCAGAATTGCTGTGATGCATGTCCATCATGTGGTTCGAGGGGGTGTGTAAGGGACAGGTGCAGATGTCCTGGAGACTTCTCTGCTGCTTTGTGTGAACTGCGAAGATCCATCGAATAAATTCCCTTTGGGCAGAGATTAGAAGTTAGAAACTCTAATACAACATTTCTGAATGCTAAGATGTCATAGCTAAGTAAATAAGAATGTAATGGTAGGACATGCTGGGTATTACCTGCACAAAAAGTCTTTTTGGTTTAGGTCCTCTCTTACGCCAACCCACTGCCCTGTCTTTGTGCTCTCTATTGCAAAATGGATTTGATATTTGAGAAGCATAATTTAACTAGCGGTAAATCAAGAGAGTGCAGTATTTATTAGTTAGTATATTGCTTCCTGAATTTGAACAAAGCTCACTTCTCCTCATATGCTAGAACAAGCCGAGGATCCAGGATATGCTCCTCAGGTTCCCATGTGCTATACCTGCAAATCGAGCATTTATTTATTGTTTTAAACATTGACAGTTGTTTAAAAAAATGTGATTAAAATAAAAGAACATGATTTTATTGGTTTTAAAATACAGTGTAAAGCAATTACAAATTTGGGAAAACATACTTTGGGGGCCACCCTTTCCATTTGAGCAAATATTCCACATGGCCCTGAAACAACAAACACACAATAATAATAATTATTATTATAATTATAATAATAATAATTTTAGCAAAAGTCCCTCCAGTTGGCATTACGTAATGATTTGTGACGTATAAGGAAACACAGAAGGGACGACCCCAGAAGCTCCCATCTAATTACACTGTAGTCAAAACACAGTGACGCGCATACCGGGAGCTGGGGGCAGATTTAGGGTTAATGTGCACAGAGACAGTTATTGAGTCGCGCTTTTAAAGTGAATCGGACTGGCTGCATTGGACATGTGCAATCCTATCTGACTTCAATGTTTTAAATCCCTCGATCAGGTTAAGAGAGTGTCCGTGCGCGCGCATCGCATCCCAGCTCGAGCTCGAGCTCCGTCATTACTATTAAAACTGCGCAGTATAATATCAACACATAAAAGCATGTGTGTAAAGACAGAGAAAGTAGGCCACCGCGGCAGGACCACTTCTAGGAGTAATTCAGTGACAGCATTTCGTCTAACTTCAGCTGAGTTCTCGCTGTTTGAAGATACTGCGTAGCAGGTTGTGTCACTCTCGAGCCCGGCGGTGGAAACATTTGGTTCGGATCACAAACTGGTGTGATACCATGCTGCACGCATTTGTTGTTCTTCCTTGCATGCTCCACGAAAGTGCGCTGGTAGAGCGATCGGCGCGGCTCCACGCCCTCTTTAAGCATGGTATCATGTTAATGATGTAAACACTGAGCTGCTTCAAATCCTCACATCGCACACATTGAAGCGGACACTTCTGCACTACAACCAAATCTACAACATGTACTGAAGCTCACCCTCAGCTTTCACTTACCTTCCGTACTCTTTTCTTGATGATCGATTCCACGGCAAACACTTGCTCCCCGATAGCTGACAGTTCCATTGGATTATTTGCGCTTTAATTATATTTTAATAAATAAACACCGGGAAGGTTTAATATCTACTTGGAAACGCGCGTTGCTCGTTATAGTAGGTTTATATCTAGTCGGAATCGGCGTTTTCCTGCTTTTGTTCTCACCGCAGATTTTCTTTGGCTTCAGTTTTTGAACGCTTTTCAGCGTCCCATTTCCTCGTACTAGATCTTTCTGTGCGCACAGTGACTTTTAAAATCTGCGACACATCTGCATGGCCCAGCGCGCCCCCACGCGCACAGACCTGCGCTATCAGCTTGGAAAGCCAAAAGTGCCAAAACCAATCATGCGTTCGTTCGTCCGTTCATTCGTGCATATATTTATTTGCTCATTTATTTTCAGTATAATCAATAATCAGTCATGTGCACGAGGCATAAACACACTGGAATACACATGGGCAGTGAGGAGCCAGTACACCGCAGGGAACCATGTACACACATTTACACATGCATTCACCTAGTGGGAATTTAGCACAGTCAGTTCACCTGCAAAGAAGGAAACCGGAGAACCCAGAGGAAATCCAGACACAGGAAAATGCAAAACTCAGCACAAGACCATAACTCTTGCTCAGGATAAAACTATAGAACCTGGCACCCTGAGGCAGAAACACTGTGCCACCCTGTGTTCTCTAGTCTCTTTAGAGAACTCCTAACCAAATGTAAATAATATTTATGCACAAGAGGCCCCATTTGAACTGCTATTGGATAAGCATTCTTCTCCCCTGATTTTATGTTTTACTTTCATTATGTCATTAGTCATCAGTCCAGATTAAATGGCTACAGAAATATTGAATTTACAAAAAGTAGTCTTGATTTGATTTGTGTTTACTGGTTTTAAGGAAAAAAGAAAATGAAAATCTACAGAATGTTTACATGAGAAACAAAAAGGAAATATTACATATATTATTAAAAAAACAGTTTACATTGTACAAGCAAGTGCATACGAGGTGTGTAAAATCGTTGTTATATTTTGTAAGGGATAGACAGGACTGGATGTTCATATGATTAACTCATTATCCATGAACTTTCTCCTGCACTCAGTTTTTATTATAATCTGTTGTATTTGTGCTCACACTAAGAATCTCTGTAATCACTTTGCCCCAGAGCCTTTCCCAGGAACTCTTGATATAAGGCAGGGTTATACAGCAAAGAAAACACACACACACTTAGGGACATCTAGAGAAAATTTGGAGAACACTATTTATAAATGGGGACATTATCACTGAACTGACCAGAGATTATCAGGTGTGCACAGATGAGCAAATCAGCAATGACTTCGCAACAAAAAATTTATAGTTGAAGTTTTTTTAAATCTTTTCTTTTGTCATATATTAGTAGTTATTTTTACCTGTATTTACCAACGCACCAATTAGATATTTAGTTTCCTCTCTGCCAAAGGGTTCTCAGTTTGATGTTGAGCTTTGCTTATTGTCTATCTATACCGTACAAAAGTTCCTCAAATTTGATTTGATGTTAGTGAAGCAAAATGTCAATTATGTCAAAATTTGTATATATATATATATATATATATATATATATATATATATATATATATATATATATATATATATATATATACAGTGCCCTCCACAATTATTGGCACCCCTGTTTAAGATGAGGTCGTGGACTTCTAAAAATTCTCCTTTTTTTTTTAAACAACATAGAACCCAAATGCAAAAAAAGAGAAAAATCCAACCTTTTATTTAAGTACATTACTTTGGTGGTAAAAAAATCACACATTTAGAAAAAACAAACAAACTTGAAATCATGTGTGCCACAATTATTGGCACCCCTGATGTTAATACTTTGTACAACCTCCTTTTGCCAACAAGACAGCACTTAATCTCCTCCTATAACATTTCACAAGATTGGAGAACACAGAGAGAGGGATTTTTGACCATTCTTCTTTGCACAATCTTTCTAGATCATCCAGTGTCCTGGGTCCTCTCTTATGCACTCTTCTCTTTAGCTCGCCCCACAGGTTTTCGATTGGGTTGAGGTCTGGGGACTGAGATGGCCATGGGAGGACCTTGAGTTTGTGACTGCTGAACCACTTTTGTGTAGATTTTGCCACATGTTTTGGATCATTATCCTGCTGAAAGACCCAATGACGACCCATCTTCAGCTTTCTGGCAGAGGCCATCAGGTTTTTATTTAAAATATCCTGGTACTTCAAAGCGTTCATAATGCCATGCACCCTAACAAGGTTCCCAGGGCCTTTGGAAGAGAAACAGGCCCACAGCATCACAGATCCTCCACCATACTTCACGGTGGGCATGAGGTGCTTTTCGGCATACTCATCTTTTGTTTTACGCCAGACCCACTTAGAGTGTTTGTTGCCAAAAAGCTCAATCTTAGTCTCATCTGACCAAAGCACACGATCCCAGTTGAAGTCCCAGTACTGCTTAGCAAACTCCAGACGTTTACGTTTGTGAGTGTTAGTGAGAAAAGGCTTTTTCCTTGCATGCCTCCCAAACAGCTTGTTGGCATGTAGAGAGCGTCTGATGGTTGTTTTGGAGACTCTGTGACCCCAAGATGCCACTCTTTGATGCAATTCTGTGACGGTGAGCTTGGGAAATTTTTTTACTTCTCTTACCATCCTCCTCACTGTGCGTTGTGGCAAGATAAACTTGGGACCTCTTCCAGCCTTGTTTGTCACTGTTCCAGTTGTTTTAAACTTCCTAATGATTACTCTGACTGTAGATACTGGCAAGTTAAGGCGAGTGGCTATTTTCTTGTAGCCATTGCCTGACTTATGAAGGTCGACACACATCTGCCTTACTTGAATGGTGTTCTCTTGTCTTTGCCATGTTGACAAATGGATAAGAGAATTAGGCCTCTGTGTCACGTCATATTTATACCCCAGGGAAACAGGAAATCATGAATTACTAATTAAAAGTCCCTAGATACCCTGACCAACCTTAGCAACTACAGAAAAATATATATAAAAAAAAAAAACAATTAAATTTTTCAGAGGAATTGTTAGGGGTGCCAATAATTGTGGGACACATGATTTCAAGTTTTTATTTTTTTCTAAATGTATGATTTTTTTTACCACCAAAGTAATGTACTTAAATGAAAGGTTGGATTTTTCTCTTTTTTTGCATTTGGGTTCTATGTTGTTTTAAAAAAATGGAGAATTTTTAGAAGTCCACGACCACATCTTAAACAGGGGTGCCAATAATTGTGGAGGGCACTGTATATATATATATATATATATATATATATATATATATATATATATATATATATATATATATATATATATAAACTAGTTTCAGTTAAAAGTTCCATGTGTGTGAAAATGTCCATAGAAGGCAGCAGACACAATTTTTTACAGGTAGATCTCTTCTTTATATTTTGTAATTATTGTAATAAATAGCATGTGCTTTTGATTATTTTAGTTTGGACTTGCTACTTGTTAGTTGACCCTACATCAGCTCTGTTGTTTCCACTGTTTCCAAAACCAACAGCCACCTGTTTTATACATTTTAATACACTATACACACTTTATACCTTACTAGTGCAAGGACTACCGTAATTTCCGGACTATTAAGCGCACCCATATATAAGCCGCACGAATTTGACAAAGGTTTTTATTTTGAATATTAATAAGCCGCACCTGTCTATAAGCCGCAGGTGAAACTACATTGAAACTAATGAACTTTACACAGGCTTTAACGAAAGACAGTGTCTGTTACACGGTGTGACGGGTAAAATATTGTGGCTCCTTTAAGAGCAGAGCGGCATTTTGGGAATAGCCTGCCGCCGCTTTTTTCCGGTATTACTGCATGTGTGCAAGACCGAGGAATATGTCCTTATTATTTTCTGATGCTCATTTCTAAGTTTCTTTGACTAAACTATAACGCTGTTGCCAAGAAAAATAAAAAAGCACGAGTTTTGGAAACCTGTCTGTGCTTATATGATTTCTGTTGCAACTGGAGTTAGTGAGCTCTTTCTTCACCCAGACTCAACGCGCTACAACGGCTTGTATTTAAACAGTAGCCTACCAAGAAAGTCATTGTTCAGTCTTCCTCCTTCCTTTCTTCACTATTTCTCTCCAGAGTTTATTTTTTGGCATTGTCGTGCGTTTAAAAATCAACATCGTTGGAAGTTTTTTCTCCTGATGCCGTGCAGCTCAGAACACAGGTGAAGTGCGTTTTTTGTTTCTGTTCGGAAATTTCATTGGTCTAATGTTATGTCACTCAGTTTTTTGGCTTGAAGCTTGTGAAACCGGGAAAAACCCAGGAAAAATCCATATATTAGCCGCTTTGTTGTTTAAGCCACGGGGTTCAAAACGTGGGAAAAAAGAAGTGGCTTATAGTTTGAAAAATACGGTAGTTACACATAGTTGTCACATGTAAGAGCTTGTGGTAAGCAAAATGTAAATGAGGAAAGTGATTTGAGACTTCATTATAGTGAACAGTATCTTTTTTCAATTGTTACACCAACTGGAATAATTTGACCAAAACTGTAAACAAAGTCATATTTTGCAAACACAAATGAATCGTCTAAGCACTCTTACATCAAGCTTACAACACAGTCTAAAAAATGCAATACAAATATTATATGGAAAAAATAACTGACCACATCAGTCTATATAACTTCCTAAAACGAAAATACATTTTCAGCTGCTATACTGTTTAATTACAAAACACATGCAAAATCATGTGTAGGTTCATTTTCAGATTACAAATCCTGGCCTCCTTTCACACATAAAATAATACATATAGCCCACAGGCCTGTGTGTATGAAAGATGTTTTGTAAGACTTTTGGCCTTCCACATCTCAGACTTAGTTTGTATCCTTGCAAAACATACATTAGTAGGTCAATCTAAGTTTTTCCTGGCAGTGTCAAAAAGATGCACAAGCCAATTGTATAGTTACATAAACCACATCAGCAGATATGCAAGCAGCAAATCTTTTACATACAAAGCCATTTTATTGATGTCACAATACATCTGATTATACATAAAGTGCCATTACAAGCATTTGCATGGAAAACAATGGCATGATCACGTTGTGACTACATCTTCCCTAAAAGGGACATGAGGGAACAGGATTGTCATGGCAAGAAATCAAAAACACTTCTACAGTTTAACAAAGCACCCTGTGTATGTAAATGTGGAATGTCCCTTTCGTACAACAGTAATATTCTTCAGAATATTTATGGGCTTGGCCTAGCGAGGTTTCCAGAATGCAAAAAAAATAAAATAAAAAAATCTTGCTTCTATACCTAGATAACTAAATAAAATTGGAGTGTGCAGTTTTTAAGAAAACCTGAGGTGTACATTTAAATTTCCCTTTCGAATAATGTGATAAACAGACCCCCACCCCCCACCCCGCACAATGAACAGGATACAAAGACTTGAACAAATTACTGCTATACTGCATAATTGGCTTAATTACTCAACCAACACAAAAGACAACCAACAACAAAAACAACAATCTCATCCTTTTAAATACCTCCCACAAAACTATTAACTATTTAACTCCAGCACATAAAGAACGAAATATTTTTTTTCTCTTTCTGACCTTTTCTGTAAGTTATGATAAAATAATTCTTAATATCTCTTCAAAATACAGCACAGAATAGTTGGCAATGTGACTTGGAAATGATATTTTACTATCCATATAGGTTTTAACTGTATCTGTGCGAAGGAAAGAGTTGTAACTAGTGTGGGATGCATGGCTGTAGTGCAAGACAGAAAGTAGCAGTTTTCCTACATGAAATTAACATGAAAAATCCAGTTATTACTTTGCCATACTGTGCTGCTTAGATGCTTCCTATTCATTACATGCATCACACACCGATTACCATTATGTAAGGACGCTTCATGTTTCTTTTGTATGCATAAGAGGACATAAGGGGAATCACATGAAGAGCAAAGAAGTGACTGTGTAACATATGCAGATATATATGGCGTAATGAATTTTGAATGTCTTTAAAACAGTATGAAAAAACTAAACAAAAGGCAGACATAAAAAAGCATTGCCAAATTCCAAATGTCAAAAGTCTTATAGGCAAAAGAACAGTATAGTGTGTGTTGGTGACATCCCTGTGTTAATATACTTTGCTGCTTTAGTCTGTGTCCAGCATTTTGTGTGTTGTTTTTTTTTTTTTTTTGTGTAAACAAAATGTCTTGCCAGTGTGCTTTTGTGACTCATTGAGTACGACTCCATATGCTCTTATATATTCCCTGATTGAATCTTACATTCCCTCCTGAGCACGAGCTGAACAATCCATGAAAACTATCAGAAGTTATCAGTCCTCCAGGTCTGATGGACCTCCACCTCCTCCAGCACAACCAACAGCAGTTCACAGTTCTTTCCTCGAAGCTGGTGACGCAAGAACTTCCTGCAACATCATCAAAAAAAATAATGTTGCAACATGATTTCCAGCCAGTTGGACATATAAGCTGAGAAACAAAACTACAACTTTTTTTTTTTAGCTGTGGGACTTAAAAACAATTCTGCACCGTTACAAAACTGCATAGCTCACTTAATATGAAGTGTTGTCCCTTACTTTTATTACACCACTATTTTATTCGACTGTGCTGAAACTTTTACATGGGCAATAATAATGCTGCAAATATACTGATGTTCTTCTCCTGCATTTACTTCACAATGCACTTCTCGCCAATATTATGGATTTGTTATAGTGTTGCAACTAAAAAAAAAAACACCTACGACCTATACTCCTTGAAATATACCAGATAAATTGAATATAATTACAAACACTTGTCGTTTAATCATTTTAGGTTGTTTCAGATTACCTGAGCTCATCAGCTGTTCCAATGGGATGGGGATTGCGTAGTTTTGAGTCCAAGTTATAGTAGACTCCGCCCACCTCCCTCACTCCAATCCAATGCTGACGTTTTAGTGGCAGACGCAGAGGACCCCAACGAAGGTTGGACGGCACATTTAAAATGAAGCCCGTCACGTTTGGCAGTGCAATACTGCTTACATCTCTAAGATAAAGAAAAAATTCCACACAATGACCTAAAGACGCAGACGAGTAGCAAACTGTGCATTAAATTTGATCTCAGACAAAACAAGTACCTTCTTTTGTCCCACCAAACAGCTTCATACCCATGAGTCTGTAAAGCAGCCATGATGACATTTACATCATAGTTGCCGTTACCTAGCATGCTTTTCTTGTGAGGGGTTACCAATGTGCTCGGGGACAGCCTGAAATGTATGACAAAGAACTGTCAAAAAGGACATCATTATGATACATATTTGTGATTCTGCCTGATAACAGAATGTAAACTATTCTTGCTCCTGCTTGGTGGTGTACTAAACAGTGATCTCATAACAGGTATGGTAATCTTAAGTATCTGTCAAGGCAATTGAGGCAAGGTATTTAGAGCTCGATCACCTGGATTAAAAACAGTGCAAGATGGAAAATTCACAAACCTCTGGTAGATTTCTTGAAGTGCCTCTCGACTAAAGGCAGCACCATCCTGGAAGACATTATTTAGTGCATGCAGAGCACATAACTCTCTGTGTTGCTTCTCATGGTAGATGGCAGGAGGTTGTTGAGGAGGAGAGACAACTCTGGCATTTAAAGCTTCATACGATTCAGTGGTACATCCATCTCCAGCAGCTTCACCTTTCTGCTTGCTCACCTTCCATGGCATACAGCCTAACTCCTGAAAACTACCTACCCCCCTCCCCTTACCAGAACACGGTGTGCTCCCCATCCCTGATGCTCTGCTACTCGGTCACCGTTGTCATTTCTATGACAACCACTCAGACGCTTGTGGTGAATGGCAAGGGGAGGGGAAGGTGGCTACAATGAGAAAACTGAAGCCAGTTCAATGTATGATTGATGATAGAGAAAGTATCAGCAGACAACCAAACTGTAAAATGTTCTTGAAATCAGCTTTGGCATCTCCTTTCAGTGTTCGAGACCTGGATCTCGCATGTAGACGTGCTGTAGACCCAAGTGTTCTCTAACACAAAGCAGTTCTTTCCATTTTTAGCTCTGATCAGAGGGTGCAAAACATCCAGGAGAAAACACACTCGGGCGACCAAGTGAAACTCCTGAACTCGTGGCAGTCATGTAGAACTCACGCGTATGACTTCATGAAAAAGAAATAAAGATTAAGCATTTGTTGAAACATTTTCAAGATCAAGTCCTAAAACTGAATGGCAAGAAAGCAACATATAATATTCCTTTAAACCTCTTTCTTCTCTACTGTAAGAAACAGAATGTTGTTCTCTATTAAGATTGATTTATTGCAGTCTATTTAAACAGTTCATGTCTGGTTACAGGGTTAACCTTCTCTACTTTAGATAGAGTGGCCCAAAACTTCCCGCATACCTGGCAGGAAGAAAGCTCTTTTAAAACTTCAGACATTCAGGAACTAATCAATCCAGGATTTTAACCGGGACTGTCACGGATTATAGTGACTGTCTAAAACATCCATCCCTCTCTAATCATTTTGCCATAGCGTTACTCCAGCTAGCTTACATGCTACCCGTTTGATTTTATTTTTTTGCATAAAACGGCAAAAAAAAAAAAGGAAACCACTTAATGAATTCTCCTCACCGCACATCGCATTCGGTACACAACAGCGTAGACCCGGAGCTTTCCGCCTGCACCCAACCTGACGTTTTAATCTCTTTTCCTGAGGTTGTTTATTTCTTTGTTTCTCGCACTTTTCCTTATAGCGCTCTACTCCAACCTGAGCATGCGCGAGACGTCATTGGCTTTCTCCTGCTTGCTCCGCCCTACGTCATCAGCACCTTGTGAACTGTAGCCCCGCCCCCGCAAAGTTTGACTTTAAAACCCGAATCTCTCCAAATTCTACATATAAATAATTTATTTGTATAATTTATCCATTTTAGACCAATATGGTGCAAATTAACGTTAGGCCCCATGTAAAATAAGGGAAAAAGAACCAGTCACTAAAACTGCTTTGTAAAGTTCATTTTGAACAACCTGTAATCTATACAAAAATGTCAATACACCATTTTGCATTCAATTTAATTGAAAGATTTTAGACTTGTATTCGGATTTTAATGTGTTAACAGAGTGAATAAAAAAAACGCAATGCTATAAGTGAATACACACCTGACCCTGGTTAATAAAGTATAAAAAAGGCTGCATACAAATTTGATATGTCAAGCTGTATTGGAATTAGTCATTTATCTTCATATGTTCCTTGCCTGAAACAATAATACTGAATCATACTCTCGTTTCAACACAAGTCAAACTGCATTTAATGTCTCTCAAGTCGTGATCTATATAAATTGTCATAACGTATTAGAAACCTTCTTAAGCATCATCTACGATGGCAAACTCTAAATTTATCATCAGCCCCCATCCACTAATCCTTTTACATGCATGGTTTTGTATTGTAAAAAGAAACCTGTGAATCTGGAGAAAAGACGTAAACACTGGGAGAACATGCAAAACTCTGCCTAGATACTAATCCAATTTGATATTGTAATGTATTGAATTATAAATAGAGACAATTGTCCTGAAGAAGAAAAACAGTTCAAAAAAGTTTTAATCCAAATTGTTTCAAGGTTTATTTTTTTTGTTGTTTTTGTTTTACAAAGCGCTTAAAAAAACAACTCAACATTAAGTGATGATTAAATTGCTGTAGAAGCATTTATAGTATAGTAACTGTTCCTTCACCAACTAAACATCAATGGCAAAACCACTCTTTATTAAACACACTTTAACTTTATTATATATCAGGTTTTAGCACTAGGCACTGCATCTTATAAATCTTAAGCTGTTTACTGTCTCAATTTATGTAGAGAGCTGTGCAGTCAGGGCGTCTATGAGCTCCTGTTTCTTGGTGCCTGTGGTTCGTACTTTGAATTGTTTGCAGGCATCTTTTAGCACAGGTACTGTCAGCTTGCCCAAAGTTCCTTTAGAAACATGGGCTCGCAGCTCATCTTCTGAAATCTCAACTTTTGACTTCTTTTCAGCACCATCCCCAGCCGCAGCTGTTAAAAAAAAAACAGAAGCATGTCTTCAGCAGCTCTAACAGTGACTGGTAAAGCTAAAGCACTTCAAAAAAATGTGTTATTTCAAGACCCCCTGACCCGTTTTGCGTTTGGCTGAGGGTTTGCCTTCAGGGTTGTAGTCCGATGGATAGACCAAATCTTTGAATTCCTGTACTAAAGGACCAAGCCGATCATCCATCATTTTCATCTTAGGCACTGGTGATAAAAAAAAGATGGCAAAAAGTTGACATGTACACTTGATAAAAAAGCAGGAAGCACACAGTTGTACTGGATGTCTTTTTGTTTCATCATTACAATTTTCCTTCACTGGCCTCAACCACACTGAACCCTTTTAGGATGAACTGGAACTCTGATTTTATCCCAGACTTTCTCACCTATTATCAGTGCCCACTTCACAATTTACCCATGTGCTCTTGTGGTTGAATGGACAAATCCCCAAAGTCAGCGACTTCATTTGTAATGGGATGTTAAAAAACACACATGGTCATGATGTTCAGATGTCGACAAACATTTGGCCAAAGGTTATACAGCAGGAGTCAAGTAATTCATGGTAACATGTCAATGACCCGAACATGGTTATAACTTAAAGAAAATAAAAACTCTTACTTGTAAAGTCCTCAATGGCTTCGGGTGCCATAAGGTCTAAAGCTAGGGCTTCCAGATTCCTATAATGCTGTTGAAGGACTGGATTTTCAAATGCATCACTCCTGTATACATAAAATTAAACATTTTCTGTCATTTTCATTTGTACAAATTACCTGAAATGGCAAAAATAAAAACAATACCTGTATTTAAAACGAAGTTTGTGCACAATTTCTTTCATTTTGTCAACTTGTTCATCAGAGGCTGTTGGACACTCAGGCAAATCCAGGGTCCGTATATCATCCGCATAGGGTAAGAAAATAGCATGAAAGCCTGTATGATAAAATACATGTGTTTAGGTTACATATCTTGACAGTTCTACAGACTTACAATAAAGATAATACAATAAAAACACATTCATTATAGTGAATATTTTACTATAACACATTAGGTGGTACCTGGAGGTGCAGCTTGAACATGACTGTCATCCAGCACTTCTCTCTGTGGTAACAATGCCACAAAGCGAGGTGGAGTGTTACGGCGCGCAGTAAATTTGCACAATGCAAACACATTTCTTTCACTGCATCTTTTCAGCAGAGCTGTGAATACACAGGAACTCCCTGGAAGAGTATTATGAATAATGCGTTTTGAGAGATAAAAGACGTGCATGATGTTAAAAAACAAGCATTCGGGTTTAAGTCAAAACTGTACAGGAGAAAAATCGAAAAAAAAGCCTTGCCTATGACTTGCTCCTCCTCAGGATATATGAACAATGCAGGCCGTATATGATGGTGTAATTTCAAACGATCCATTGGCTTAAACCCAATCAGAACCAGACCTGGATCATCACATTTTTTTATCTCATCCACTTCATCCTTTTCCATTACAATTTGCTTGTTTCCATAAACCTTAATAAAACAAAGAGAACATGTACATTATTCACTGTACATATGCTTACATATATATCACATGCTGTAAATATGCTACATATTTATCTGCACTATTGCTACTTTTTGCACTTCTGGTAGATGCCAAACTGAATTTCGTTGCTGTGTACCTGTACAATGCAATGACAAAGATCGATCGATCGATCAAATCAAATCAGTCTATTAAAGCTTGTTACTATGGGTTTATGCAGAACAGATGAATAAAAAAATAATTAACAAAAACTTTGTACAGTTACCTGGGCTCTCTTGGTATCACTGGGCAGAAGCAGGCTTCCATTCTGAGTGTGGAAGAGACGAGTCTTGGTGTGAACTGGCTCGTTGGTATCTCTGTACAACTTTACAGAAGAAGGTTTTGTGGCTGTTCTGGCCAAAACATACACACCGACTGCCACATTCATATCATCGCCCAGAGAAAAAGTCATTCTTAGAGGGAAAAAAAGGGGGTGTAAAACATTATTACACAGGAAATTTAGCGAAGGAAGCAGAGTTTGGGGAATATATAGGCTGTATGTAGCTTCGGCTTTCATTTGCAATCAGCCTCATGTATCTGTTATTGTATAAATTAACTACAAATCATAAGCTTAAGCTTTTTATTTTATGTTGAATGTTAAATGTTAAAATGTTGATGGTGGCTACAGAATGGAAATATCTATTTAAATATTAATACTTTTTGATTCTAGACCATTTTACTCCATTGTCATTTGTTTCAAAGAACAACAATGAACAATAATCAAACTGCAAACATTTTAGTTTTTTTTTTTTTTTTATCCAAACTTTCTAACTACTTAAGTGTATTCACTTACCTACTCTGAGCTCTCTTTGGCATCTCTCGAGCACTGACCCGCTTCTGTAATTCCTCAAGTTTCCCACTAGGTTCACACTGCAGTCCAAGCTCACTCTCATCCTGCGGTGGGCTTACGATGTCACAGAAGAACAGAGAAACATCAAACCCTCCTGGCTTGAAAAGGTGCATTAAGTCTATAACCACTCCTGAGGGAAGAGAGAAAAATTGATATCAGGATCAGCTTAAACAACAGCTATACAAGCTTTCCACAGGTTAACAGTTTGCATTTTCACCTGTCTCTTTAAGATCATCAGCTTTAGTACAGGCCTGTCTGTCTCGAGTTCTTTCTCCTCCATGAGGGTTATCTCTGCAGGTGAAAATCATGAGACGCTTGTGAGACAGCCGTAGCTTAATGTCACTATATAAGTTTGAACAGCACCACAAAGCATCTCCGAGTGACGTTTCTCCACTGCCCATGATCTCTGCAGCCAACCTAGACCCTTTATCACCTCTCAGGTTATCGATATCCTGCACACGCCGAGCACCTGAGAGAACAATCAGGTTGGTTATAAATGGACAACTCTGACAACAATATACAACCACAAAGTCTGTTGCCTACCAGGAGAATCCAGATCATGGTAAACGTAGACATTTTTGAAAGAGTTTCTGGGATTCTTGCTTTTCTTAGTTCCATAAAACACCAATGCAACCAGGTCTCTGTCACTACTTATGATTTTATTGTTGTACACACTGCGCACACACTAAAAGAAAAAAGACAAATAGAAATCGGTGGTGTAAAACTGTCCCCGGCCATCACTCTTTTCTTAATCAGGAGTTTTATGTTTGCATACCTGCATTGTCATGTCAAAGTTAGAAGATTCACCATCTTCACCCTTAACGAACATCTCTTTAGAGGCATCCACTAGAAACACCAGGCTGTCACGCCCACTGCTCTTGTATTCTCCTAGTAGAAAAATTAACAGAACATATTGCACATTAAAAAGCTTTTAAAAAAAGTAAATTTGCGTTGCTTATACATTCTGGTTGATGAGGTGTAGTTGATAAGGTGTAGTAAGGACAGAGGTGCACACCAGCAAGTTCTTCTTCCTCCTCAACTTCCTCGTCATCGTTACGGTAGTCTGACCAATCAGCCATCCTTTTCTTTTACTCAATATAACCTAAGTAGGACTTTATCTAAATGTTTATAAAACCCAGACTTTCCTTGTTGCTAGAAATGTAGGGTGATACTGATGGTCTTAGCATCAGAAAAAAGACCGCGCAAGATGCGTGGTCCAAAAGTGTACAATTTGAGTGACAGTGCAATAATCCAATCAAAATAGAGACAGAATCACTCCCACCAATCAAAGTGCAGGAGGGCGTGGTCTGTGCAGGCGGAAGTGTTTGGAATAAACAGAAATATAAATCTAACCAAACTAACGCAGAAATATTTACCTTAAATAAGAATAATCTCTTAAATAAACACAAGGTAATAATAATAATAATAATAATAATAATAATAATAATAATAATAATAATAATAATAATAAATGACATTTGTTAGACACATTAATAAGTAAAAAAAAATTGCACGAAATGTCTCTTTTAAGAACTCTTGTGTGTCATATTGCCATCTAGTGGTGTGGAATACGTGAACGAGTCAATTTCTATTTCCTGAAGTAAATAGCTCAGTCATCTTCTTGTGTTGTAGTCCGATTCTTCTGCTTTATAGTATTGTGACCAAGTCAGTGTAGTTTTAACCCGTTTTAGTTAGGAACTATATTCCTAGTGGTGCTGAATGATGGGGGAGACCTACAATGTGAAGCTCTATGTTTATGACCTGTCAAAGGGTCTTGCTCGTCAGCTGAGTCCTTTGCTCTTGGGTGAGTAACTTGTAATTTCCAGCAAGATTCTCGCTAAAGTCTATGAGTTAGCAGGGGAACAAATATTCTTTACTTATTAAGCCATTGATCAAATCAAACATTTATTTCTGATTTACAGGTAAACAACTCGAAGGAGTTTGGTAAGTATTCGAATGTCATATTTGAATTTTCCTTTGATCTTGCTTCTAATTGAAATAAAAAAAATAGTTGTGGCATAAAATCCATGACTGAAACATGTGCTATTTAAACCTAGGCACACATCAGTGGTAATCCATGGAGCAGAGTATTTCTTTGGGGGACAGGGTATAACAAACTGCCCACCGGTAAGACCTGTTTAATACTCTTCAGTGCTGTTTCTTGTTTGTTTTTACAGAAATATAAAGGAGTTAGTTATCCGATCAGTAGGCAACACTGCTAGAATGCAACAGCATACCAAAAGAGCTGAGTCATGTGTTGTGAAGGACATGAGCAGTCGTGTATTGTTCATTGTTTCAGGGTGCTACACTGTTAGGAGAGCCTGATGCCATAGTGGATTTGGGAAACACAGAAGTTCCCAAAGACTTATATACAGAATATCTTTCATCCCTGCAAGAGTCCACATACAGGTAAATTCATTCGCTTTTCCTTCTCATAGCATGCTCCACATGATGAATAAGCACAATCAGAAGCAAATTACACACACACACACACACACACACACACACATGTGTGTGTGTGTGTATATATATATATATATATATATATATATATATATATATATATATATATAACACATGATCATTGTTTTTTTACAGACCAGAGACGTACCACCTTTTTGAACACAACTGCAACACTTTCAGCAGTGAAATGGCACAGTTTTTAACAGGAAGAAAAATTCCATCATATATTACTGACCTGCCATCTGATGTGCTTTCCACGTAAGTCTTTAATACAGATCTTTATTACAGGGAATGACAATAAGCATAGTTCAAGCTGATGACTTAATAATAGTGTTGAAACATTTTCTTATTATGTATGCCAGAAAGTCTGCCAACCTGAAACAATCAATTTAACAATAGTTTACCTGCTTTCCACAGGCCTTTTGGACAAACACTGCGTCCTCTGATTGAATCCGTCACCATTGCCCCGCCTACAGACAACTCTTTCCATGGATACTATGGACAGAGGTAGACACTGTTGTAAGGAACAGTGGCATGGTCATTCAAATTCAGAAAATGACAATTTAACAAAGCTCAATATATCAGCAAATATATAACAATATATGATCACATTATCTGCTACATTTAAATACAGGCAATATGGTTTTGGCAAAACAGACTTATGTAGCTAACAAATTAGGAATTCTCAGAGCTGAAATGTAAAAAAAAAAAAGTCACATATTTGTCTCAAAGTACATTTAATATAAACTGCTAAGTTCAGGAAGCAACAGGTCAACTCTATTTAACAACAGATGAATAATTGAGTTTTTAAGGCTTATTAAACACAGTAATAAAACAGATAATTGAATAATTTATCTGACTAATAAATGCTTCCAATAAAACTCTCTCTTCAGGGTCTTGATTTCTGCAGACATTGGCTCATAGCCATAAACCACTAGCTTGCAAATATTTACAAAACAAGCTTTGACTGCAGTGATCTTTTCATTAAGGTCTAAATAATAATAAGTAAGTTTGATTTGTAATGCTTAAATATGTTAATGTTTATAGAAATAACAGTTGAATAATACTTCTGCTGTTAGGGCCTGTTGTGTATTCCTCTTGGATATCAAATGTCTGCCTTTGTGTTGCGTTTTATTTGATCTGCAGTAACATCTGAAAGTCACACGAGCTTGAGCAATGTGATTCCAAAATTCATGTGGAGGAAATGATTCTGGCTTCATGACTACTGTTGCCTTTTTAAACTATTCTGAATGTTTTTGACACTTGACTGAGTGTATGACATCGTGTATGATACAGTGTCTGAAACCAAAAGACTATTTACTATTACCTAATATATGTGATAAAAAAAAAACCCATGCAATTTATGTGCTGATTTTTTTAACTGTAAGCTTTGGGAAATAAAATGTTTATATATCTATCATTTTAATGCATTGGTTTATAGATAGATAGATAGATAGATAGATAGACAGACAGACAGACAGACAGACAGACATTTTTGTAGGTGGGAAAGCATATGTTACATCATAGACGCACTCATTTCTTAAATTGTCTCCTGATCAAAATCAGTGAAAGTTATCTGCATTTACTTGTCACTCATCTGTATGTCCCAATTGTTGTAAGGCACATATGCTTATGGATTCAGTTGATTTATTGCAGCCTTTCCAATTTTTGTTATTTTCTCTGAAATAATTATACATTTACAGTCTGTAAAAAAAAAAATAGATTTACTTATGAATTCTCAACTTTGTGACTTTTTTTAATTCTACAAGTGTTCTGTCATTAGCACTACTGTTTTGTTTATGTGTTGGTGCTTCGGGTAAAGTGTTTTATAGGTTTATGACAGAATACAAAAATGTTTTTTAACATATATAGCTTTCAACTTCATATTTTACATCTATGTTGGATTCTACATGTAAACTTGTTGGCGGTGATTAAATGGCTTCTTTATTTACTGTATACTTGAATTTACTTTGGTTGACCTATTACAGGTAGTCGTCGACTTACAACCTATGCAACTTACGACCATTCGACTTTACGACCACAATCGCTAGCCGCGGCGTACGTTATTTATTTATTTTTTTTACAAACTTCCGGCATAATTTCACAGTACGTGTGAAAATTTCATCGTGTTACGAGTGTCGCACGCCGACCAAATCGTGTTACGACCGATTTGTCGGTCCCAGTTGTGGTCGTAAGTCGACGACTACCTGTAACTGATTTATTGGTTACGGTTTTTGTCAAATTGGTGTAATTTTGTATCTCAAGTAAAAGTAAAGGATAACTATATTTTTATTTTTAATATTTAATGGAAAGCCAAATGTTATATAGCTGTAACAGAACTTCCCTTTTGTTTAACACAAGAATTTTCCTTGAACAAAAGGTGAATGTGACTAGGTGTAAAATAATCGTTTGTAAGACTTGGATACTTGTAGTGCAGTAATGAAAATGGCCACTAAGTGGCAGAAGTACCGCACAATTTTGAGGTAAAACAAGCCAAACAGGCATCACCGTCTGTATATATTTATTTCCACTGTAATTAATATTATTTTAATTATGTAATTGTAAAATATCTGCTATAACCTGCAATAAAAAAATTTGCTCTAACGTGTTTCGTATAATATAAAATTATAAAAATGTACATTACACAATTTACAGAAGGATAAAGAAGAAAAACCAGGGACGCTGTCATACTACTGCTGTCACTTGTCCACTTAGAAAAAAGGATCACTGAAAATCACTGCAATGTTTTCTGTTTAATTATCCTATAACAAAATATTTTCATCCTTGTAGGCCAAGTCTTGTTGAGGATAGCACTTGAGAAGTAATTACAGTGCCCTCCACAATTATTGGCACCCCTGTTTAAGATGTGGTCGTGGACTTCTAAAAATTCTCCTTTTTTTTAAAACAACATAGAACCCAAATGCAAAAAAAGAGAAAAAATCCAACCTTTCATTTAAGTACATTACTTTGGTGGTAAAAAAATCACAAATTTAGAAAAAACAAAAAAACTTGAAATCATGTGTGCCACAATTATTGGCACCCCTGATGTTAATATTGTGTACAACCTCCTTTTGCCAACAAGACAGCACTTAATCTCCTCCTATAACATTTCACAAGATTGGAGAACACAGAGAGAGGGATTTTTGACCATTCTTCTTTGCACAATCTTTCTAGATCATCCAGTGTCCTGGGTCCTCTCTTATGCACTCTTCTCTTTAGCTCGCCCCACAGGTTTTCGATTGGGTTGAGGTCTGGGGACTGAGATGGCCATGGGAGGACCTTGAGTTTGTGACTGCTGAACCACTTTTGTGTAGATTTTGCCACATGTTTTGGATCATTATCCTGCTGAAAGACCCAATGACGACCCATCTTCAGCTTTCTGGCAGAGGCCATCAGGTTTTTATTTAAAATATCCTGGTACTTCAAAGCGTTCATAATGCCATGCACCCTAACAAGGTTCCCAGGGCCTTTGGAAGAGAAACAGGCCCACAGCATCACAGATCCTCCACCATACTTCACGGTGGGCATGAGGTGCTTTTCGGCATACTCATCTTTTGTTTTACGCCAGACCCACTTAGAGTGTTTGTTGCCAAAAAGTTCAATCTTAGTCTCATCTGACCAAAGCACACGATCCCAGTTGAAGTCCCAGTACCGCTTAGCAAACTCCAGACGTTTACGTTTGTGAGTGTTAGTGAGAAAAGGCTTTTTCCTTGCATGCCTCCCAAACAGCTTGTTGGCATGTAGAGAGCGTCTGATGGTTGTTTTGGAGACTCTGTGACTCCAAGATGCCACTCTTTGATGCAATTCTGTGACGGTGAGCTTGGGAATTTTTTTTACTTCTCTTACCATCCTCCTCACTGTGCGTTGTGGCAAGATAAACTTGGGACCTCTTCCAGCCTTGTTTGTCACTGTTCCAGTTGTTTTAAACTTCTTAATGATTCCTCTGACTGTAGATACCGGCAAGTTAAGGCGAGTGGCTATTTTCTTGTAGCCATTGCCTGACTTATGAAGGTCGACACACATCTGCCTTACTTGAATGGTGTGTTCTCTTGTCTTTGCCATGTTGACAAATGGGTAAGAGAATTAGGCCTCTGTGTCACGTCATATTTATACCCCAGGGAAACAGGAAATCATGAATTACTAATTAAAAGTCCCTAGATACCCTGACCAACCTTAGCAACTACAGAAAAATATATATAAAAAAAAAAAACAATTACATTTTTCAGAGGAATTGTTAGGGGTGCCAATAATTGTGGGACACATGATTTAAAGTTTTTTTTTTTTTCTAAATGTATGATTTTTTTTTACCACCAAAGTTATGTACTTAAATGAAAGGTTGGATTTTTCTCTTTTTTTGCATTTGGGTTCTATGTTGTTTTAAAAAAAAGGAGAATTTTTAGAAGTCCACGACCACATCTTAAACAGGGGTGCCAATAATTGTGGAGGGCACTGTATGTATATTATGTTTTATGGCTTTCAAAGTCATAAGATCTCAACCCATTTGAATAGCCAATGGAAACTTTGTCTGCCTCTTCAGTGTAGGTCCATAGATTAAAAGACCCGTTCCAGCAGTCACTTGCAGGTTTTTCTTATACTTCAAGGTGCTTCCTGTTTGTACCAGGGGAGAGGTTTTCTCATACACGACATAAGGGAAAAATATGAATATAAAAATATGAGTAAACACAGTTCAGAATCCTGTAGAGACTCAATTGTAAAGCCATTTCATATCTAAATGTGCTAGTAGCAGATATTTTGTCTCTAATCTGTCAGAATCTGTTGTTATTCAGAACAACAAAATTAATAATTCCGATTCTGTGGTATGTGATTTACTTTGATAATATAAAAAACCTTGCAAATTAAATGTCAAATTCTAATTTTATTTGTCACATATTTATACAGATTTTTTACAAATTTGTCACATTTATACAGAGTACGACATGTAGTGGAATGCTTTTGTCTAACATGTAAACATAGTATAAAGTATATGTATATTAAAAGTATGGTATAACAAAAAATTATGAAAAAAAAGTTAATAATAATATATAATATAATATATTTTTATACACACCCTAGGGGTAAAAAATAAATAAATAAATTATTAAAAAGAAGAAAAAAAAAACCGAATTATATACAGCTTAGGTCTTGTCACTGAGCAGTTATGCAAGGTATGCCATTGAGAGTATAGTTTCTCAGAGGTATTTGTTATGTAAGCTGATAGTCATCTGCATTTTGTGCGATAGAGTAGTGAGGATGGAGCCTGGTAAATATGTGGGCGTTTCATGTTAGAGACTATGCAGAAGAAACAATTACTCATATAGAATTAAAATGATGATCCCTGGCCACAGAGGAATTTAAAGAGGTGGATCTGTACAGCTAAAATGACAACATAATGTTTTTGTGAAAGTTTTTTTTTCTTTCAAAAATGTATATAACACATTTACAGTATATGAAAAGGAGGGGAAAACAAATTTGAATCTGGAGTCTAGTGCTGCAGTTTCACAGTAACAATAATGTTCAGTAACAATAATAAATGGGATTGAACTGTGGATAAATTGTTTAATCACTAGAAGTATATTTTATGGTTTATAGGTAATAGAAGTATTACCAAGACATTCTTTATATATTAGCTCACTTATATATACTTTATATAGTATTATTAGTTCCATTTAAATCCTCACAGAATTTTTTCTGTTCCTCCGAAGTGGAGTTCAACTGTAAATCTTTTTCTTCCTAAACTCTCTGTGTGGAATTTCCATTGGCAGATCCATTTGCTCTAGAATCTAATCTTATTTCCTCTTTTTATCCACAGCAATACTCATACACACTTGTGTTCTTTCACTACAATCTTGGCAAACACTGCCTTCATGCAACCCGGTTTGTGCACAGAGGCATTGGACTGCTGGAATTTTTACCCTATTTTATTCCCTCATGCCGGACCGTCGTCAAAAGCATTTCACTGCATGTCGTACCCTGTATGTATGTGTATGTGACAAATAAAATTTGATTTGATTTGATTTGATTTGATTGGAAGACGTAAGGGCCTCTGAAGGCAAATTACAGTGATGGGGAAATTGTATAGGCACAGCATTCAAAGACTCTATACAATAATGCGCTTCCAGTGTTGTGGCAAAGGTTTGAGAAGTTATTTATGGGTGTGATGGTCAGGCATTCACAAAATTATTGCCATGCATTTCATTATAAAACATGGAGGTTGAAAAAAATAACTATATATAAAATTTAAATGATGAATAAATTAGGCAAGTGTTAATGTCTCTCTCTCTTTCTGACACACACACACACACACACACACACACACACACACACACACAATACATAAGATTAAGCTGAGCATTTGCATTAAGGCATGCCTATTGCATGATGGGTATATGCACAAATTAAAAGCTCATACATGTTATTAATAAATATGCTACTAAAAAACTAAGTAACTCATTTTTGAAAACTATTACTATAGATCTGTGATACTCTAAACACCAGTTTGTATCTTTCGCAACACATTAGTTTGACAGTGTGACAGGCAGTACTGCTAGTTATGTAAAAAAAAGTAATACAGACCAACATTTAGAGTGTAACCTAAACAAATGTCTTTTCCCTAAAGGCTTCTGTTTGTGGGACCAGTCAATATTATGGGTTCTATTTTGTTTGGAGAATGAGTGATTAAAAAAAGATGGAAAGCCATGAGTTTTCTCAGTGGATCAATGCATTTCCAGACCAGCTCACAATAATAATGAAATCAATACAGTGGACGTCCCGTCATTTGCATGTCTCTTCAGTCGGTAAAGGTCACGCTTGACAGACAGGCCTCTCAGGTACCGGGCTGACTTTTCTGTTTGTGATACCGCTATAGCAATGCAAGCAACTCACATCATCAAAGGATGTTGCTCTGAGTGTTCACTTCCTTCCTCTCATCTTAAATTCGCTTCTCTGCTACTGTACAGATATACCGTATTTCATGTTGTATGCTTAGTCACTTTCTCTATTCACTTTATTTTGTTGCACTTTACTGCTTTTAATTTTTTGTCATTTTCATGACTCCTCTTATGTTCTGTTAACGAAAAGTTCTCAAAGTTCTGTCTGCTTTTTTTGTAGTAATGTCCACTTTTACAAAACAGAATTGCTTTGAATTGATACAAACAATCAATGGCACTCAATAATAGTATTATGATTTTGCCTTTCTGGCAATTGGTTAATCAGTTAAAAAAAAAATGTAATCAAATGTCAGATGTATTCCTTCTTCTCCTATTTTCATTTCAACATCTGTGTTTCTGCCTTTGTGGCTTATAGAAAAGTAGAAAATGCTTTGTAATGATCATGTAAATAAGGTGGAAGAGAGAGTTTGTGTGTGTGTGTGTGTGTGTGTGTGTGTGTGTGTGTGTGTGTGTGTGTGTGTGTGTGTGTGTGAGAGAGAGAGAGAGAAAGAGAGAGAGAGAGAGAGAGAGAGAGAGAGAGAGAGAGAGAAAGAGAGAGAAGATATAAAACTCTTTCACACTCTTGTTAAATGATAGGCTTTTTTTTGTGATGTACCAAACGAAATGAAGATAAACTATGTCAAATTATTTTCCATATTCAATTGGAAATCATAATTTAATGATTTTACATGATTTATCTTGGTTTTAAAGGTGTGTAGACTTTTATTTCCACTGTATCTATAAGTATTTATATTACCCATGCATGTGATGAAGCAAGATGCAGTCAGATACATAGCACTGCTAAACGTATTAATATTATTTGTTACACTAAATATTGTGTTACGTAGTCATTTAGTGCTTAAAGGTGTATACACTAATGGCAGTCTTTATGATATGCCTGGAAATAATCAGCATAATCAGCCGTCTTCCATGCCTCTTCAAATTTTAGCTTCAGTTTAAAAACAAGTTTCAAACATGAGTTTCATCTCATCATCAACACACATTTTAACCAGAGAAACAACTTTAACATCATTGATTAACATTCAGCCTGACCTTTTAACCGAATTTTAGACAGGAATGACGTCTTGTTGCATTCCACAGTACCTTTAGAATGTAGATGATTATCTGAGCTCACCATGTTATCAGGTTTATCACTTTATATTTACATTTTAATTAAAAATAATGTAAAACCCAAAGATCTGATTCATCACATTCACCAGGTAATTTTGATTTATTTTGTATAATGCTGAGATTATAAGTGACCAATAAATAATACACATGCCACATAACACCTTAAAATCTAAAACTTTGTAGCCACATTGCATATGTCTTGCAGAAAGCATCTCTTCCCACTGCATAACTAATCTGTTTATTGAACCCCTCCTTTTTGAAATGTAACTGGGTGTGGTATATCCACTCGCAATAGGCAATTAATCTTTCTTTCGGCTTCTTCAATTAGGGGTCGCCACAGCGGATCATCCGTATGTTTGATTTGGCACATGTTTTTACGCTGGATGCCCTTCCTAACGCAACCCTCCTCATTTATCCGGGCACTAAGGCTTGTGCAACCCTAGTGACTGGGGTTGGTTCCCTGACCGGGGATCGAACCTGGGCCACAGCGTTGAGAGCACCGCATTCTAACCACTAGACCACAATTACTGTAGCTTATTCCTTTCACTTAATTGTAACCTCTCTCTCTCTTATTATTAGTGTGTGCATTCTTACACACTAATAATAAAAATATATCCAGGAATGGAAGGTCATGGTAAGCAAAGATGACCAGTAATCCTGTTATCATTTGAAATAGATGTTTAAAATACAAAACCATTTTGTATTGGCTGGGTGCAGAAAATTGTTGTAACTTTTGCAATTTTCTAAACACAAAAAATATGTAGTACTTATGTAGTTCTGGTTTTTGAGCAGAAATACATACATCTCACTGTAGTAGTGGTGTGGTTGCCATTTGTGTTGGGTGTGGGTTTCTTCCCTGTTTTTTGTCATGCAGTTTGGGAAATGGTTTGTCTTTTTTTGGGGGAGGGTAGGGGTCCACCCTGAAGTTTATCCTGGTGCTGTACTGTATATATTCCAATATACCTACGTTTTTAAGATACCCCAGTGTTTGTGTTTCATTCTTTCACCCACATCCACCTTATATGCCTTTAATCATGCTGTGCGGCCCAACCCTAGTCTGGGACATAAGAACTCTTCAAAAGCTAGCAAGTTATCTAATAGAAGGAAAAAGCTTCTATGATGATTTAACTTTGTAATTTATCTTGTGCAAACTAGAGAAGAGTATTGATTATTTTTAACCTCCTTTCGTTTCTCATGGTAGTCTAAGTTTAATAACCGATGAATTGTGGTACTTAAAATAAACTAGATTAGATTAACTTTAATCAGTTGGATCATCTAACAATCATTTAGCATCTAACCAGAAGTACAAATAACTATATAACTGACTACACTAAATAGCTACACTGCAGATGGCTTCCTAAAGTTTATTTACCACATGCAAATATCAGTCCCCTCCAAAATTCAAAAGAAGAGTGGAGCATTTTGATGATTATAGTGGGTGACCTGCTTGGTGCCATCAAGGAATATGCAACCAAATATTAAGTATTATTTACTTTAATCTGTTCCTATAACTTAATTAAACAAAAAGAAAGATTCTACTTCCAAAGGTACCATGATGTAAGATGTTTATCTCATCTACATGTAAATCTAAGGAAATAAAATCTAACAATGTGATCTATAGTTAAATATTCATATTTGACTCTCAAACCCAAATGTCTTCAGTATATTGTACAAACAATAGAATAGGCCTTATCCATAAAATGCCTTCGGCAGGAAGTGTATAATGAGAGAAAAAGGCATAAACGTTCTCAGAAATATTTGTGAACTGTTAATTTTTACCACAATAAACTTTAATTCTTGGAACCATAAACAGAAAAGGGCACAAAAGCCTTTGAACCATTTACCTGTACTGTACTTCTAAACAATTTCCACACATCTCTGCTATAGCCTTTATATTTATTTACTTTACATATGTTTACACATTAGCACAGTAGCACAATTGCTACTATTTGCACTTTTGGTAGATGCCAAACTGCGTTTCATTGCTGTGTACCTATACTATGCAATGACAATAAAGTTGTATCTATCATAAAAAAAACCGCATAGCTCAATCACAAGTATCTACCTATACATAAATGGATAATGTTAAGGTAAAATGTAATTTCAATCTGCATATATAAAAAATTGGTAAGAAATTGGTCCAGAATTTAGGCTAATAAGGTTTTCAAATTGCATCTGTAAAATATTGACTTTCACAGTCTATGACTATTTTACATGTATCAGATAAAAATCCATTAGTCTCAAATTGACATTAAGTCTAATAGCTTTCTATACTAATTGAATACATAAACATTCAGGAGACCTTTGGTCAGACAGTTGTAATAATTTATGCAAATTAGATACATTGTTATTTAGTGTATATATATATATATATATATATTATATATATTATATATTATATATATATATTTTTTTTTTTTTTTTTTTTTTTTTTTACAGGACAGTGTAAACATATGTAAGGTAAATCTGTTTTTGTTGTGTTTGTTTATGGCAAATTAACTTGCCTTCTCTGCTACATTAACTTACAATTTGCACTGTAAGGTGCTTGATCATCTAATCCATGATGTTCCTGTTCTTGATATGTAAAGATTCTCAACTTTCATATCTCTTGGATGAATTAGGGATAATATAGGCAATTCTAAAATAATATTCAGTTTAATGTGCAAGAAGCAGACAGTTGAAGGTAAAATATTAATATTAGGCAATAGATATGCATGTTTACTGACTCAGTTACAGTGTCATTAACTCACATATGACCAGAGGTGGCAAAAGTACACATATCCTTCACTTAAGTAGAAGTACAGATTGAAATATTAATAATTAATCTGCATAAAATTTCATTAATCGTGCGTTAATATAAAAATAGTGTTGTAACAATGTATTTGCATAATTTTTACAGACCTAATAAATATATTAATACAAAACAAATTTCCAATTTTGTTATCTTTTGAATGTATCCAGGCTAAAAAACTACCATATAGAACACAAGCAGAGAAAAGATGATGATGATCAGGTGATCAGTTGTCTCTGTTCTCAGTCATGTTTACATCACTGACTCCCTCTGTCTCATCCATGCTTGCCCCAGACATCTTGTTACCTTCTGCCCTGCTCATTGTTAGCTTCATAAACTAACCTACATCTGTGGTGTGTGATAACCAATGGCAGAAAATAGGTTGATGGGCTGAAAACGGCACACAGTGAGAAGAAAAAATGTCAAATAGATGACAACTACAAAAAAGAAATAAAACCTGTTTTAAAATTTTAAGAAGTAGAAAGTACAGATATTTGTGTAAAAATGTAATGAGCAAAAGTAAACAGTTGTCTGAAAAATAAATATTGAAGTAAATTACTGACAAATCTACTTAAAAATCTACTTAAGTACAGTAACTAAGTATTTGTACTTCATTACTTCCCACCTCTGAATATGACCACATGTATTTTTTTTTTTTACAAATGTATATTTGATATTTGATTGTTGTGTTTGCCTACACTTGTTGTTCGACCTGACAATTTGTATGTAAATATAGTCTTTCAAGATATTTAAAGGAGACAAATCAATCTACTATCAGCTTTGTTAAAAAATAAGTGCTCCCTGAAATACTGGACACAGATAATTTCCCAGATGAATAACCAATTACCCTTTCTTAATTTCTGGTTTTGCTCCTCATCCTCAGTTTCTACAACCCTGCTGGCCCATAAACCTATGACATGTAATACAATATATGTTCTCACTTTCATCTGCAATTTTGTTGCATTTTGTGCAAAAAAAAATCTTTACGTTATGAATAAATCTACCCTACAATTTGAAATGCATGTTGCATTAGCAGCAACACACAAAAATCATACACTTATATTTTATGCATTTGCAGAAAATAAGTGCATCAATTCTGAAAATAATTTTTCAAACACAAAAACCTTCCTAAATCTCTCTATATTTTATTTTTTAATGACTGGGTTTTCTTTATTTTTCTTTCTAGTTTTTGTTTATATAGTGCATGGCATGCTCACTTGTATACATTGACCGAGAATAGCACTCTGCTCCATGTCACCTGACAACTTCCCTTCACATCCAACAATCAAAGAGAAAAAGATGTGAGAGGGAACAGAAAAGAGGAATATATGATGACAGAAGTGCCATGTGAGTTGGACTCCTATCTGGCTCAATTTTATTTTATTTTTACATGGGATCCTTTAAATACAACTAGATGATCTCTAAATGACAAAATTAAGCATTAAAGGATCGGGGAAATAACAGTTTGATATGCTTCACTCACACAAAGTTTCTGGTGAGAGTATGAGGTAAAGGCAGATGCAATGTTTGTTTGTAGATAAAAGAGATCTGGACTGGTTTGGCACAGTGCAAAGCGGAAAAGGGGAACTTGTGAAAAATAAGTTTAAAACCAGTATATTTGTGCTTTTGTGAAGCAACCAATAAGACATTTAGAATGCATACAGCCATGGTCAAAAACGAAATGGCCAAATTTGCTTTACTGACAAATTCTGATATTTAGTATAAACAGCAGATGCATCAATATAATCTTGCAGTGTAAAAGTGTCTGATACTTATTCTGCTAACTATTAACCTTTTTTTTTTTTTTTTAAGATTTTGCTTTTAAACTGTTAAATTTTGATTAATACTGCGGCTAGGTTCTTCTATGGCTAACTTTGACTTTTTCTTTTAAGATTTCTTTACACATGGAACAGTTGTGATATGTGTCTCTAATTTTGTCTTTACAAACTCTTCAAGATCATGCAGACACATAAAATTTCAGTTCCACATGTCAGAAAATGTCAAATTTAACGTGTTTCTGCTGTTCGAACAGCTATTTAACTGTTGTGCATTTGAATAAAAAATAATTTGCGTCAGAGTTGCCCACTGTGTGCAGGCAGCAATAGTTCATTCCCAATGACATTAAGGTGTAAATGAGAGACCTTTAAATTTAAGTCACCACTTTTTCGTGCTTTGTGCATACTTACCTGGGGAATGTTTATGAATCTTTAAGAATGCTAATAGACAGTGGGTGGGGGTCTCTTGGCAGCCACAACAGGACTTAGACAGGTTTGGATTTTGCAAATGCATGCAGAGGATTTAAGAAGTGAAACCTTTGGATTTAATCGGACACACACACACACACACACACACACACACACACACACACACACACACACACACACACACACACACACACACACACACATTTATAATGCCATGTCTTTATCTTCATGCTGCACCTTTAGGACAGTTTACAATGACATGCTTTGGAAGAGGAAAATTCCCTAGCGTCCAACCTGTGCTGGATATTAAAATATTTTTCTCACCCCTTGTATTTGTTTCCCCTGCTTAAATACATTTGCAGGTACTTTGTACAAATATGTGTAATTATTCTGGCATCAAAACAGAAATAGTTGCTTGCTTTATAAAAAATAGCATTTAAGATTGTGATGTTTGATATAATAATAAAATATCCATTCCTCACCCTTTTTAGTGAGCACCAGCTGGGTAGATATAATCCCCTCCCCCATCTCTCTCTCTCTCTCTCTCTCTCTCTCTCTCTCTCTCTCTCTCTCTCTCTCTCTCTCTCACTTTCCCTCTCTCTCTTTCAGAGTTGTGAGAAGGGTTCAGGCAGAGAGGAGGGATTTCATTTCAGTCCTGAACTGTTGCTTTTTATGGGAATTTAAATCTGGGCTCTGAGTGTGGACTATGTTGGATTGCTACAAAACACAAGCTGTGAGCTCTTTAGGACTCCTTCCCTCAGGATGAAGCGGAGAAACAGTTATTCATAAAGGAACCACTTGCAGTGGCAAAAGCTGAGATGAAACTACCTGGATGTACAGGTCAGCTCTGTTGACCAGACTACCTGGTGCAATACTGGAAAATATTAACTAATAAGTGAGAACAGGGAAAGCAGAAAATCTCCAAAGAGCTATATATATTTTTCTCTTGTAAGGCAGAGGTAAAATATTTATTTTGTAGGTCCTATATTGATCATTTGTGACCACTGCTTCTAACATATATTTTACACTTTTAGCAGTATTACCTTGTAATAATGTATACAATGTTTCTTGGTAATGACTTCTTAATTATTTGCATGTCATAACAAATTGTTTTTTGTTCTAGGCTAAGCAGTAAATGTGTTAGTTTGTTAGTAAAATAATGAATTAAATAATAATTTAGTTGATTAAATAATTAATTAACTTGTTCAAAGTTCAGGCTTAAACAAGTAACACTTGCTATGTTAATTATTGGAATGTTCTTATAATCCCTAATAAGTATTTAAAGCACCATGGTTAGTCCGTCTTTTCTACTCCATGTTGTCCTGGCTACTTTACTTTGGTGCACCTCACCGGCACAGAATGAGGCAATCACTGTAATGGACATGCAGCTGACCAATCGGACAGTAGATCCAACTGTTACATCAGAGGGAGCACTAATAATAACCTCACCTGCAGGAGAACTAGTGGAGGAAACAGTCCCACCCACAGGTACCCGCTGTCAGGGTTATTATGATGTGATGGGACAGTGGGACCCACCATTTAATTGTAATGCAGGTATCTTCCTGTACTGCTGTGGCACCTGCTTTTACCGATTCTGCTGCCAGTTCCATCAGCAACGTCTGGACCAGACCTCATGCTCCAATTATGATACACCAATTTGGGCCAACACAGGTAAACCTGTGGCAACTATCACTGAGGTGCAGTCAGAGCATGGGAGGGATCGCACACAAATGATTGTCTACATAATTTGTGGCGTGGTGGCCATTATGGTTCTGGTAGGAATCTTCACCAAGCTGGGTTTGGAGAGACGAAGAGGCGGACAAAATGACATCACCAATTCAAGGTGAGTTTAAAAGCTCTGTAATTGAAAGTGCTCATTAACATATTTTATGACCTTATTTTACAGTGTCTTGGATTCACCAGGTTTCATTAACACCAGATTGTTACAATGTCTCTGCACAGGGAAAGAAAATCTTTGCAGTGTTGTGTTTTATCCCAATCGTGGAATATAACACAAAAATGTTAATCAGTAAGAATATTGGAGGCATTCTATAATGTAATTCTCTTCTCTAATAGCTCAATCTGTCTGGCACTCATTAAGGGCTTCATTAAGGACTTATTATTTTCATATTATGACTGTTAAAGGGGATGACCACTATTAAGTAAAGGGGAGTGAAAATGTTCATGTATTATAAAGGACTATCCTGGTCATTTCAAGAGACACTGCATAAATTCTTAGGAAGAATTTTGCAGATATTTAATGCTAGTATTGTGTCTATTTGGATTCCTAGCACTTTAACACACTCTTTGCCATTACAGTTCCTACTAAATATCACTTATCCATCTCAAGTCAAGTCTCTGATAAAATCAAAACATTTTTGTCCTCATTCTGAATATTCAAGAACATTCCCTGAATACCAAATGACCTGTCAAGAATCATAAAGCAAAAAGCAATTCACGTGTGCCATGCTCTTCCCTCGCCTTGCCATTACTTAAATCTCAGACTGGATCTGTGCTAATTATGTAAAAGCCCATCAGAAGTAGTTAATAATTTGCATGGCAAAAGAAAATTTCCTACATTTTGGTGCTGTTTTAAGTTAATATCTCTCTGAAGCAGAGCACTACTGACATGATGCTCATCACTGCTCCTGGGATTAACTCTTCTCCAAGACTAACACTGCATGAGTAAACTCTTTCTTTTGCTCTCTTTGCTCTTTTGACACTCTGTGTGCATGTTTTGCAACAAATCTTAGCTCTGTTTCTAAGCACTTTCAACCTCTATTAAAGCCTAGTGCTTCTACACGTGTAAGTTTCAACAAGGCAACGGTGCATAAAATCTTTTGCTTGCTAATTTCTTTCAGTACAGTATTTATTTTTAATTTTGTTATATATTTAGCACATTTAACAAACCAGAATGAATGTGGTGTCTCGTCTCAATCAATTATATAGCATCTAAACATTGCCTTCCTTGTATGACTTTATGGCAGTTTGAGAGACTTTTCGCATGAATTGATATGGTAGAATATTATAAGCCAGAAGGTGTTAATGTGGAAGGTTCCCTGTCAGAAAGTCAGAATTTAATCTGCATCAATCTACATGTACTCAGTATGTATGCATGTTTTCAGTTATGAAATTTAAGATTAACAAGTGCATGGTTTATATGGCAGATAAAAAAAAGTTATTTTGAGGTTTATCTATATGTAAGGCATCTATACCCACAGAATGGAGGGAACGGGCAAATCAGATGCAATATACTGTTACAATGTTTAAAGGTTTTTTAAGGTCCATGACATGTCACTTTACATCATATAACATAATAGCAACAAAAAATTAAACCTTTTCATTAATTTCTGAAAAGCAGAGTGTATGAGAATACACTTAAACATACTTTTCTCTGATCATTTTATTTCAATCAGTTTTAAATTGTTTTTATGTCAGTTTTTATGTCACTTTCCAATTACTTATTGTCAATACTGCCCAAATACATTCCACATTTATGGATGTGGCTCGCTCATTTCTACAATGTGTGTGACTGAGGGTTCAGGTGTCTGGAGGTATTTGTCTCTCTGATTTGGAAAGTCTGTTGTCTCCTGCTTTGCAGAGGCATAGTGGGTGAGCAATGACATTTTCATCCTTCTGGCCCCCTGCCTACTAATGCCTCTTTCCCACCTTCTTCAGGCACCCTGAGAAGTCTTGTGGCAATGCGTGGGTCCATGCTCACAGACATAACCCTGCACATCAGCACACCGGTGTTTTGAATTTTTTTTATGCCATTAAAACTCCCCATTGCTTTACACTGACCTCTTTTTGCAGTGTAGCCTAAGGGAGTCTGGAAGCTGACACAGTCTACTCTAATGACCATGAGTAATGGACACAGTGCGCATTAACTCCATAGATTCAAAGTACTTACACATATACTTGGAATTATTCTGTGATACAGTGCTTAAGAATTCACTACCTATAACTTTTCCACATTTTGTGTTCAAACATAAAAAAAAACTGTTTTTGTGACACACTGGTTAATCAAACAAACAGATAAACAAATGTTGTTTGCATAATTGTACACTCTCTGGGCAAATTCTGTGTGGAGCCATTTTTGACCGCAATTACAGCTGCAAGTCTTCAGGGATGTGTTTCAGGTTTGCATATCTAGAACCTGATATTTTTGTCCATTCCCCTTGGCTACAGCTCGGTTAAATTACATTGAGACCATTGGTGAATAGCAAATTTTTTGTAAGTCTTGCCACAGATTGAGGTCTTGGTTTGACCAGGACACTCTAACAAATTTAGATTCCTAGTTTTGAACCACTCTCTCCTTCTTCTTCTTTCGGCTTTTCCCATTAGGGGTCGCAACAGTGGATCAATCGTCTCCATACCCCCCTGTCCTCTACATCTGCCTCTTTCAACCCAACTACCTGCATGTCTTCCCTCACTACATCCATAAACCGCCTTCTTGGTCTTCCTCTTTTCCTCCTTCCTGGTGGCTCCATCCTCAGCATTTTCCTACCGATATACCACATGTCCCTCCTCTGCACATGTCCAAACCATCTCAATCTCGCCTCCCTCACCTTGTCTCCAAAATGTCCTAGATGCGCTGTCCCTCTAATAAACTCATTTCTAAACTTGCCCATCCTCATCACTCCCAACGAAAACCTCAACATCTTCAGCTCTGCTACCTCCAGCTTCACCATCTGTCTTTTACTCAATGCCACTGTCTCTAAACCATACAACATCGCAGGTCTCACCACAGTCCTATAAACTTTCCCTTTCACTCTTGCAGATACTCTTCTATCACAAATTACTCCTGCCACTCTTCTCCACCCACTCCCACTCCAACTGGAATTCCATTAACAAGTGTATTCATATAAAGATAATGTGATGCTTTCTTTAAATACGATTGAAATCCATTTAACTAATTATGCCATTCCAAATACAAAAGATGCACCAAAAGTAGCCTATGGATATCACACAGATTGATGTGAATACTTACACAAACACTATTTTTTTTTTCATTTTTTATTTGTAAGCATGCTATTTCTAGGTTGTACCTACCAAATCTAGAATAGCGGGAGGTACTTCAGAGTCTGTAATTCTGAGGCCGACCTTACAGATTTGAGGGTCATTGAAACTTAATGAGGCAATAGCCATGTCACAGAATAATTATTATATTTTTTTTATTTTAATGGACATTGAAATGGATTTTAACAAGGTTGGCTGGTCTTTAAATTGTTCACATTATGAGTATGTATATTAGTCTGGGAAAGTGCAAAGGAAGATGACAATTTTGATATTGCTGTTATAAAGAGATATAAAGGATGCTGGTAAAGGAACAGCTATGCTCACGCTTTGCTGGACAAATTAGAAAGAGAGAGAGTACTGGGGCATTTAAAGGTTTAATAGATAATAGAGAGTCAAAGCAAACCACACTGACTATGCTAAAACTAAATCCATCTTAACAAATATGTTAAAGTTCGATTTCTACAGTATACTGTATTTTTTATTACTGTAATTTTTAATTTCTTCCAAAATTGCTCTTCCAGATGAGAAGATCAATTAGGATCGGAATTGCCATTCAAGCTCTCTGTTGCACTCTGCTTTACTGTATAATCAGTTCCAATTAGCATTATATTCAGTATCAATCAGAACATTTACACGCAAGAAACCTTGATTAAGCTACTATTGTTTCTAGTGAAATATCAAATCAGGTATTTAAAATGTAAAATGTGTGTATATGCATACTAAAAATATAAATTAAATTAATTTATAGCCATTCATTTGTAAATAGTACTTTCAGTGG
Organism: Silurus lanzhouensis; assembly: GCA_039877035.1. NCBI lineage: Eukaryota > Metazoa > Chordata > Actinopteri > Siluriformes > Siluridae > Silurus > Silurus lanzhouensis. The sequence continues at coordinate 1,159,069 of JBCEWE010000193.1, read as the reverse complement.
TGTTGATTTACATTGATAAATAATGCTGAAAGTAATATTTTCTGCATAGAACATTCTGCAGATGCTGTAATACACTATTTGTAATTATTTACACATTTTTAATTTATATAGTTAAGCTTCTCACCTACTAGAGCTTTCTCCCAGAGAGACAACTGGGAATTATAGGAATTACTAATCTAAGCATATTATGAATTATAGTTGAATAGCGGCTTCAAATTATACAATTATAAATGTGTAAAACTCATACCTTGTTTTGAAGAAAAAAATGTAAAAAGTAAAAACAATGCAATGGTAGGTAATCCTCCAAACTTTATTTGTATTTTCATAAATCAGAATAATTGAGAAAATATTTTCTTATGACTATTGCTCCTTTAATTATGGACACATTTTGGTTAATGGCAGTAGTTTTCCCAGTCTCTAAACTGTCAAGCAACCCTGCAATCCAACTGCCTGGGGTAACATTAGTCTCAGCTTCCCTAATAAGATCTGTGACAGATAAATGTGTCATTTTGTGTCAGCTTTCCTTTTAATACAGAATGATTTGTAGAAATTATGATAGCTCACAAGATTAACACACTGGTTGACCTAAACCATGCTTTTCCCTTTTCTACCCTTTCTGTCATTTCTGAAATATGCTTCACTATTTACATGAGATCATTGTTATACATCATTGTCCTCTCATGCCTTCCTTTGTTGTTGTCCTTAATTTGTGCCTCACTGGTCTACTGCCATTGGCAGTTTCTAGCGTAGGGGGGAACACTTTTGCTCTGCAGTCACATTAGATCTCATCATGGTTTTTTGCCAGCCAGAAGGCTTCTTGTACATGTTTGGGCACTCACTGGAAATATTTTACATATACATGATGACTTTGTAACTACAGTATATGACTAGATTTTGGAGAAAGCCCTTTCATTGTTTGTTATTGTTGTTGTCTGATAGACAGTACTTTCCTTTCCAAAAGTATTGAAATGGCATATCTATCTACTGTATCTATCTGTCTGTCTCTCTATATTTATGTACATTATAATCACAAAATTGAGTTCACCCCACACATTTTCCCAAGAGACAATACTATAAAAATGAAACTTAGTATATACTTGAGAGTAGTCAATGTGCAGATTGTAGAGCAGTACAGATTTACTGTCCACTAAAAATAACTAAACATGCAGCCATTATTGTCAAAATAGCTGGCAACAAAAGTGAGTATACTCATCATTTCCATGTTTTTTGTCTGCTGGACAGGACCATACAAATTTGTGTATTTTGTATTAGAGCAGTTAAAATTTGGTGCGTTGAGTACAATTCTCTCATACTGACCACTGGATGCTCAACAAAGAACTCTCTGAGAATTTGAAAATTAGAGTTGTTGCTCTCCACGAAGATGGCAGAGGCTATAAAAAGATCAGTAACACCCTGAAACTGAGTTACAGTACAGTGGCCAGGGTCATACAGAGGTTTTTCAAGATGGGTTCTACTTGACACAAGCCTCGCAATGGTCCATCAAAGAAGTTGAGTCCTCATGCTGTTCCTCAGGTGCAGATGCTGGCTTGACAAAACAGATGCATGATTGCTCCCGGCATTACTTTAGAGGTTGCAGAAGCGGAAGGTCTATCAGGCCATATGCCACACACTGCAACAAGTAGGTTTGCATGGCCAGTGTTCCAGCAGGATGACTTTTCTGACGCTGGCTCACAAGAAAGCATGCAAACAGTTTGTTTAAGACAACCTGTCCAAGAGCATGAAATACTGGAACTGTGTCCTGTGATCTGATGAGATAAACTTGTTTGGCTCAGATGGTGTCCAGCATGTGTGGCAATGCCATTGTGAGAAGTACCAGGAAGATTGTGTCTTGCCTGCAGTCGAGCATGATGGTGGTAACATCACGGTCTGGGGCTGCATGAGTGCTGCTGGTACTGGGGAGCTGCGGCTCAATGAGAGAAACATGTATCTCAACATGTACTGTAACATTCTGGAGCAGAACGTGATCTCTTCAAAAACTGGGCTGAATGGCAGTTTTCCAACATAATAATGGCCCCAAACACACCGCCAAGATACACCTGCCATGCTGAAGAAGTGTGCTAAAAACAAACAAGTCAACCAAGCAAAACTTCAACAAGGCAACAGTAAAGATATATTTAGGAAGATGCAGAGCAGAAATAGAATTATAATAAAAGATTATAATTAGACTATACTAGTTCCGAATTTGCAAAGAAATATTGAGAAATTCCACAAAGGTTCTTGTACTGAGATTAAACTGTATTTTGATTTTTATCTCTTTAATGTCTTACAGATTAAATGGTTAAATTGTTATCCTTACATGGAGACAAGTTTTTTTCACAAATTAAGTATACAGTGGTCCTCCGGACCCCGCAGGGTTTACATTCTAATTTTGTACGCACCCTCCGCAGAATGGTATTAATGGTAGCTTATTCAATTTAGACAGTATGTCATTTTAATACAAAATTTGTGGGGGTTTTTATTTATAAAATTTGTTAGTTATAAACAGTTAAAAAAGTTATTCCTAACGTTCCTGAACATTCGGTCCTGCTGCGGATTCCTGCAAATTTTAAAACAATCCTCAACTTGCTGTTAGCTCGGTTTCAAATGAGAACCCGCAAATTTTGAGTTCTCAACTATGAATTATTGGGGGTTGACTGTATTCTGCTGATACTTTGGAGTTGGTCCTTTAAAACAATAAGTGATTGTTAGGTATGATCGGAGCAAACTGAGAGAAAGTTGCAGTTTAAACAAGCTTGCACTGTAGACTACCATCTATAGAATATACACACATACCGAGACACACACACACACACACACACACACACACACACACACACACACACACACACACACACACACACACACACACACACACAAACTCACCAAAGACCAATGCCATGCCCAGTGACACAGATCTGATATACTCTAATAAAAAAACTCTTAAGGGCTATATGGTTGTACATCTGGGGTAACCCCTAAGATGTTAATATATGAAACCATAGATATTTCCCTATCACACACGTTATATTAGAGACTAAATACCTATAAATACTGTATCTAATAATACTTGAAGATCACTTAAAAATTTTTTTAACAGTGCACCAATGTTTCCATATGTGCTGTACAGGACTCTGCAGGAACTGCTGAAGCAGCCAGGTGGGGATGTGAGCCCTGTAGATGGAACCAGTAGCAGCAGCACCACTCCTGGAAACAATGGCATTTCTGCTCGGATGTTACGGAGCCGCAGTGGTAAGACATTGAGGCCCTACAAATTTACTTTATATACGCTGAAATCTTTCCTTGTAAGATCCGAAATCTTGTACTAAGGACTAAACAACACTGTGTATCTACATCAATGCAGACTTCATTAGAACTATTTCAAAAGATTTTGGAAAACCACTTGACAATATTTGACAAATTTGCTAAATATTTACTGAATGTTATTAAAACAGTGTTCTTGAATATATCATTAATAACATCCTTGCTTTGATTCATAATTAATGTTTTAATAGAGTTACAGTTAATTTTAAGATAAACCTTGGTAATATTTTGATACAAAGACTACATTACAATTGAAACTGTGCCCTATTTAAATGGCACAAAAAGCAAGTGCTCTTTTCCTTTTACCAGTGTAAATGCTCCACTTATATAGGGAGCCCATGTTCAATAGAGGTTTGATCCTCCCATTTCATTTTTTTTAAAGTGCCATTTGGTAGAAATGCTGAATTTTTACGACACTGTGCTTTAGAGGCACATAATTCTCTCTTCATCATGGTAAGGATTTAGCTTTGGCTCTCTAGTGCTTAGAGCTTTAATGTGTGTCTGATTTTACATACCTCCTTCACATCCTTCAGTAATGGCCTTAAAAATTAGGAAACAGTGTTGCATTTGTCCCATGGGTTTCAGAAAGCTAACCCAGGGAAATTGACATGTAACACGATGTTTTCAAGAAGGCTGATATCTCTCCTGAAGTCCTTGATCTCTGAGGGTTACAGAGAAATAGCAGGCTTCTATGTACACTGTCTCATATGCACTGGACTTTTTGGAGGGAGCTTGCAGGTTATATAATGTCTAGGTCTTTATAAAGAGACATGACCTGGTAAGGTGGCCCCGATGGCAACAGTGTTTTTCCACTGGAAAGAAAAGTTAACATCATCTTAGTGATGAATTACCCTTATAGTTCCTGTTCCTGTTTACAATAATTGGCCAAAACAAATAACAAGCCTGTAAATCAGACAAAAATAATCATGATAATGTTTTTATTATGTGTTATGGTTCATTTATCAAGAGTACAAGTTTACACTGTTGTACTCACTTTCAGTTGTGCGTGTCTTGGCAAAAAATAAAACTAGAAGCATTTCTTGGCTACGGTATTTTAGCATCGATTTGCATCAAAGGATAAAATATGTGATGATCCTAAAATACTTTTGGGAACTGCTCAGTAACTATCTGATTTGACATATTATTTTAAGAATTTGAGCTTTTTCATTAACTCTTTTTTTTTCTTTCTGCCCTTTTCTGCTCTGCCCCCATTTCATTCTCCCTGTCAGGTAAACTTTCTTTCATCCCTCAATGTTCTACTTTCTTTTTTCCTGTGCACCCCCCCCCCCCCGCCTCTGCCAAGCTCCCCACAGAAAATCAGCAAGTATTTCAAAGCTTAGTTACAGCATCTCTTTCTCCATTATTACTTCAGCATGAAAAAAAAATAATCTAACCACCAGGTTTCTAGTGGAATCATGTAAATAGAACTATAATTCCAAATTTGTTCCCCTTCACTCTTCTGTAAAGACTTTCCACTAGATTTTGGAGTGTGCCTTTGGGTATGTACTCATTCAGCCACAAATGCATTAGTGAAGTTGGGTGCTAATGTTGGATGAGGAAACCTAATACACAGTCAGTGTTTAAACCATTGGGCTTCTGATCAGGAGGTCAGAAGTTCAAATCCCATCACCACCAAGACTTTAAACAAGTCCCTTAAACATCAATTGCTTATTGTAATAAAATGAGGTAAGGGTAAGATTATTGGCTAAGGGTGTCTGATAAATGCCATAAATGTGCAACTGCAATTCAAAAAAAGTTGGGATGCTGTGTAAAATTAAAATTATGCAATTAAATTTTTTTTTGTATAGTGCTTTTAACAATGTACATTGTCTCAAAGCAGCCTTACAGAGATAAAAGATTATAAAGTTGTATAAAAGAATGTATAAACTTAGTGCCTATAAATGTGTTCCTTATCATTTTAAGTTTATCTATATTGAGCAAGTCAGTGATTGGCAAATGTCATGAACTCATATTTTATTCACAATAGAACATAGAATACATATTAAATGTTTCAAATGAGTATTTACCATTTAAAGAAAAAAAAAATATTGTTATTTTGAATTTGATGGCTGCAGCAGGTCTCAAGAAAGTTAGGATAGAGGCAGCAAAAGGCTAGAAAAGTAAATGTTACTAAAAAGAACCAGCTGGAATAACACTTTGCAACTAATTTGTAACTTTTTATTTATGAGTGGATAAAAACTTAACTGGTCAAGCACACAGCAAGCCACCAATCACTGTAGAGTGCACGCTCTGTTTTGAACTTCTTTTGATTGGTGGTATCTACTTAGCACGAACATACAGTTCAGCATCAGTTCAACAGCAAGCAGAACATTTGAGAATAATAAATGATGGAAGGAACTTCTGACTTTAACTTGCCACAACACCTGTGGCATTTTTAAATCCTTGAGTAGTTAAAACAAAAAGGTTTTGGGCTCGGTTGGAATTACGGTTGTAAAGGAAAATGCAAATCATGTATTTATAACCCTTGCTTTGTGCACAGGAGCATTGTAATAAGAGCTTTGGCCTTTTAGATACAGTGAAGGTAAATTCTAATGCTGCAGCATACAACTGTGTGCATTCAATGTTGTGTCATCAGTTTAATAAATGCACACATGAAATGATAAGTGCACAAAGACATATTTTCCATAATCTAGGAAATGTAGAAATTAGATTTTTCTTTTTGCAAAACGGAACTATAAAAAGTAAGTAAATAAATGTAAAAATATACGTCAATCAGTATGTAAGCTTTATTCTATCCTAATTTTTATAAGCAGCTGATACATGCAGTCATTAAGGGCTAACACAGTGACCACTATACACATAGAACTTGCCCTGGATATAATCTAGGCATAGATGTTCGTAAAATCCTTCAGTCTGCCTTAGTGTGTGAATAATTTAAAAACTTGAATAAGACAATTTGCTCATCAGATATATTTTTTGTAAAATTAGACAAAATATGTGTGTGTAATATGAGAGCTTTTGATCCATGCATGTGGGGTAACCTAATTCATACATGTACATATATCCCCACTACACCTCATCTCTGTCTTTCATGCACTGAAGGCTTGTTAGTGTGCCATTATGGCCATGTCAAATGGGTCTGAGAGCCTCAGGGCTGTGATCATGCACAATAGTTGGATTTAGATAGATATGATGGCATTATGCTAAGGCTGAGGACAGTGAATAGCAGTTTTCAGACACACGTGCATGCATGTACACACACACACACACACACACACACACACACACACACACACACACACACACACACACACACACACACACACACACATCATGTCTTTCTGTTCCATATCTTTGCTGCACACACACAATATCCCACTCAGTTCACATTCCTACCCCTTAAAATACAGGCTGTATATTTGCCTTCTATGCTTCTAAGCAGTTAATCCTGCATGTGCTTGCATGTAGTGACTGCAGGGTTGTAGCCCTAACAAACATCAAGCTTTTCATCGAAATTTGGAAATTAATGTTGTGAGGGGAACATGAGAAAAAAAATGCTAAAATATAACTCATAAAAGGTTTTGGTTCACTTCATAGTACTACTTGAGGACTTTTGAATATTTTTTTTTCATATATCACATTCATAACTTACTTAGATGCAGTCTGATGGAATTTAATAGAGTTGAAATAGGCTTGGCTATTGAGACATGCTTTGGTCTGACAGCCCCATCATTAGCCCCTGCTTTTATCCTGCATCATTATCAAACACTGGAGGGGGCTGGGGCAGAGATGCAGTAGAAGTGGAGGCCAGCAGTAGTACTACAGCTATTGAGCTCAAGCATGGATTTCTAGCACTACCACTGCAGGGGGTGTTTATCCGTGTATGAAACAAAATTGAGTTTCAAACAGTAAAGACAGTTTCTAACAAAAAATGACTTAATAAATCATACAATCATAGAAAAACTAAACTTGTCAACTATGCAACAAATGACACATTAACACAATCTTAAAACACCTATAGATTCAACAGTTTGATTTTTAGTCTTAAAGAGGTGTTACTGTTGAAACAGAAAACATTTTGAAATACTTATTAATTTTGCTGTGAAATAACTTTTCTGTGTTCTTTCCAAAATGCATGTTGAATAAGAAGTATATACCACATTAATGCACTGTAGAATGTGCGTGTGGTTTTAGTAAAACCTTTTTAACACTAAATAGTCTCTTCTTTGACATCAACAGGAAGCGGTAGCATAATTCTCTGAACATATGTTGCAGGTTAACCCCAAAAAAGCACATTGATCTTAGCTCAACACACTGTGCTATGTTTAATGAGACATGACTAATGATCAGTGGAAACATAAAGGAAAGCAGCCAACATTCACTAATTGGCCTGTCCATTTTACCAGCCAACTGTGGAAGTAGGCCATACAGGCTGGGGCAGGACTCTCAGCATGGCCTGTGCCACATTTGTGTGTCAATATATGACATAGCGGGCAAGCAGAGCAATACAGCACTATTATGCCTCAAACCAGCAAAGGCACCAAATTTTTATTTATCCCTAGTGCTTGTGCTGTTTTTAGAGTATCACCTTGTAAAAGTAGCACAAAATTATAATCTACTTTATTTGATTGATTTGCGGAGCATATCATACACACAGAGCAACAAATACCAGGGTTTATTTGGAAACTACATATTTTATTAGCATAGATATAATCATATAAGAGGCAATTAGGCACTTGCATTATTTTTCGGCTGAAAAGTGGTCTATTATGCATTATTCAACCCCAATACCAAAAAAGTTGTGAAACTTAACTGGTAAAATAAAAACAGAATGCAATGATTCACAAATCTTATAAACCTATTTTTTATTCACATTAGAACATATAAAACGTGTTCCAATCATGCTGAGGCTCCATTATCAGGTCTGGACTGCAGGCAGGCCAATTCAGCACACGGACTATTTTTCTACAAAACTATGCTATTGTAATAGATGCAGTACGTGGTTTACATTGTCTTGTTAATGGAAGCAAATGTTGCAGTAAAACCATTCGATATGCAGGTTTTTATACAAGCACTGATAACAAGCTCCTATTTTAGTTTTGAGGACGATGCATCCATGGTATCCTAAAAAAATTTTTTATTTGAATTATTTTTTTACCACAGAACAGTTTTTCACTTTGCCTCAGTCCATTTCAAATAAGCTTTGGCCCAGAGAAGACGGCATTGTTTCTGGTTTATGTTGACATCAAACTTTCTCTTTGCATTCTAGAGCTTTAACCTGTATTTGTGGATAACAAGGTAAACGGTGACTTCTGAAGGGGGTTTTTCATCTCATGCAGTGACTTCCATTACAGAATCATACCTGTTTTTAATGCAGTGCTGCCTGAGGGCATAAAGATCATTGGCATCCAATATTCATTTCCGAATTTTTTCCTTTTTTTTTCTTTCAAAACTCTCAGAATCTTTTGATAATATTATGTACTGTAGATAATGAGGCATTCAAAGTCTTTGCAATCTTATGTTGAGGAACATTGTTCTGAAATTGTTCCACACTATGTAGATGCATTTTCACAGATTGGTAAACCTCTGCCTATCTTTACTTTGGAGAGACTCTGCCTCTCTAAGACACTTTTTATACCCAATAATGTTACTGATATGTTGCCAGTTAACCTATTTAGTTGAACAATGATTCTCCAGCTGTTTCTTTTCAGTAACACTTATTTTTCCACCCTTTTTTTGCCCTGTCCTTACTGGAGACATATTGCAGCCATTAAATTTAAAATTACCTTATATTATCATAGCAATGGTACAGATCCTAAGTCAGAACATTTGATGTGTTTACAATGCTCCATTGTCAAGTCAAGCCAAGTCAAGAAGCTTTTATTGTCATTTTAACCATATATAGCTGATGCAGTACACAGTGAAATGAAACGTTCCTCCTGAACCCTGGTGCTACATACAACAACAATCACAAAAAACACAGGGCTAAGGACTAGTAATTGTCCTCGCCACATAAAGTGCATCGTGTGCAACCTGGTGCAAAAAGTGCAAAGACAACACAAGACAGTGCAAGACAACACAAGACAGTGTAATACACAAAACACAAAATAGCGCCACCAATAAACCTGTTGTATATTGCACACTGCGGTGTGTAAAAGAGTAAGGTGAACATTGTAATAAAAAAAATGTACACAAAATGCTGTGCAAAAGACCAATAGCAGCAATCCCAAAAAAATATGTGCAAAAACGGCATGTAAACAGAGTAAGAGTAAGATTGTGTGTTTAAGTCCGGGTTTTACAGATCAGTCACACAGATTGCGGATGCAGCATGTGGTTTAAATGTCCGTGATAGAGGGGAGAGAGACTCCGATAATCTTCTCAGCTGTCCTTACTATCCTCTGTAGGGTCTTGCAGTGATGCAGCTACTCAAGATGATTTCAATGTTTCGTCTGTAGAACGTGGTCAGGATACGGGAAGGGAGATGAGCTTTTCTCAGTCTTCTCAGGAAGTAGAGATGCTGCTGGGCTTTCTTGGTGATGGAGCTAGTGTTGAGTGACCAGGTGAGGTTATCCGCCAAATGAACACCAAGGAATTTGGTGCTCTTGATGATCTCCACGGAGGATCCACCGATGTTCAGTGGAGAATGGTCGCTCTGTGCTCACCTGAAGTCAACAACCATATTTTTAGTTTTGTCAAGGTTGTTGGCTCCACACCAGGCTGTTAACTGGTGCACCTCCTCTCTGTATGCTGACTCGTCGTTCTTGCTGATGAGATCCAACACGTTCGTGTCATCTACAAACTTGATGATGTGATTCAAACTGTGCATTGCTACACAGTCGTAAGTCAGCAGAGTAAACAGCAGTGGACTGAGCACACAGCCCTGAGGTGCTCCAGTGTTCAGTGTGGTGGTGCTGGAGATGCTGTTTCCTCTCCGGACTGACTGAGGTCTCCCAGTCAGGCAGTCAAGGATCCAGTTACAGAGGGAGGTGTTCAGGCCCAGTAGGCTCAACTTCTCAATCAGGTGCTGAGGAAGGATTGTGTTGAATGCTGAGCTGAAGTCTATGAACAGCATTCGTACATATGAGTCCTTGTTGCCCAGGTGGGTGAGGGCCAGATGAAATTGTGAATAAAGTATAGGATTACAGGATTTACATAATCAAACAAACATGTTATTTACGTTACACAGCACCCCAAATATTTTGAAATTGTGATTGTATCACTTCACCTTATTTTCATTTTAAAAAGTTAGACACAATTAGAATTATAAAGTAAGTTGCCCAAAACCTTTACACTGTAGGAACCTAACTGTTGTATAAAAATGGTATTTAAGCACACATTGGAAGGTGTGAAAGTGATTTATAACCCCTTTTTTTAATTTGGTTCTTACTTTCTTCTATTTGCAGAGCAATATCACATCAGCAACACTCCATTCAGCCCAACAGTTGGAATCTCACATCCCCAAAGCAACAACAGCCTGCCTGGTCTCACACATAGCAAGTATACCTCACTGAAAGCTGTTGGTAAGAGATTGAACAAAGATAGTCTGTCAGTCATGGGAATACTAGAAACCCAGCCTATCTCTTCTGAGCTATTTACATTTTAATCAAATCCCTTTGATGTTTATCCTGCAATTCATTTATCATTTATTCATTTGATTTAACATTCTGTAGCAAAACAGAATTATATACTGAACAAAATTATACACTTTTTGCCCCTATTTTTCATGAGAGGACTCAAAGATCTAAGACTGTTTCTATGTACACAAAAGGCCTATTTCTCTCAAACATTTTTACAAATTTGTCTAAATCTGTGTTGGTGAGCACTTCTCCTTTACAGATAGAATCCATCCACCTCACAGGTGTGGCATATCAAGATGCTGATTAGACGTCATGATTATTCCACAGGTGTGCCTTAGGCTGGCCACAATAAAAAAAAAAGTATTAGATCTTTGAGTTCAGCTCATAAACAATGGGGGCAAAAACAAAGGTGTTGCGTTTATATTTTTTTCCAGTATATAAAGCTATATAAAAATAGGTTTTACTTTTTGCAATGGTGCATAACTTGGGGATATTCAGTTGTCATTTTATAATTTTATAATTATCATTTTAAAACACCAATATACCAGAAGCCAAACTGCATTTAATATAACCTGTGAAATATGTAGTTGCATGATCATGCGGATTTCCTGTGATAACTTTCCATCAAATCTGCACTTATTACTGACACAAAAAGAACCAGAGAGCTACAGTATACCAGATAAAATAATCTAAAAACCTCTAATAAGGGGTAGTAATAAATACATGTCTAGCACTATTAGCAGGTGGTGAAAAGGGAGACTTTTTTATCAATGAGAAAATATCGTGCATTCGGAGAGAATTCAGAACCCCTTCACTTTTTTCAATTTTGGTATGTTGCAGTTTGATAATACAACTGCTCAAATACAAATGCTTCTCATTAATCCACTCCTGTGTTGTCTTGGCTATGTGCTCAGGCTTGTTGTCAATGTAACAAAGACCAGTTGCCAAGTCCCTGCTGCAGAAAAACACGACCACAGCATGATGTTGCCACAATCATGCATTACTTTTTGGATGGTGTTGGGCAATTGATAACCGGTGCCTGGTTTTTCTCCAGATATAACTTTTAGAATTGAGAATTGTTTTAGAATGTTTAAACTGAGAAATTGTATGCTTTTATGCATAAAATGAGCTCATTTCAAATTTGATGCCTGCAACTGCTCATTTTGTGCATAAAAATGTCAAATTTCTCAACGTTTAAACCTTTGTAATGTTCTCTATGTTCTATTGTGAATAATATATTGGCTCATGTGATTTGAAAGTTTAGTTTAGTTTTCATTTTATTTAAATTTAAAAAACGTCCCAACATTTCAGGAATTCGGGTTGTATGTGTTTTGCACTGACTCTCCGTGTAGCCATTCTGCTATAAAGACCAGATCGGTGGAGGGCTGCAGTGATGGTTGTCTTTTAGGAACTTTGTCCCATTTCCACACAGCATCTCTGGAGCGCAGTCGGAATGACCATCGGGTTCGTGGTCACCTAGCTTACTAAGGTCCTTCTCCACCGATTGCTCAGTTAGACCAGATGACGAGTGTTTGGAAGAGTCTGATTAAGCCACACTTTTTTGATTTGAGAATTATGTAGGGCATTGTGCTCTTGGAAATTTTTGTCACCTTCCCCAGATCAGTGCTTTGCAACAATCTGTCTCTAAGCTCTGCAGGCAGTTCCTTAAACATCATTGTTCGGTTTCTGCTTTAATATACATTAGCAACTGTAAGGACCTTTATAGAGAGGTATGTGCCTTTCCAAATCATGTCCAACCAATAAACATTTCCACAGGTTGACTAGAATTAAGGTGTAGCGACATCTCAGCAATGATGAAGAGAAATGGGAGGCACCTGAAGTGTTGTTGCAAAGGGTTTGAATACTTATATACATGTGATATTTCATTGGTTTTTTTTGTTTTTTTGTAAAGATATACATACATTTCTAGAATTGTGTTTTTACTTTGTCATTATGGGATACAGAGTGTAGACTGAAAAAATCTATTTGAATAAAGTATCAGGCTGCAACATTAAATAAAAAATGGGATGGGGGTCTGAATATACTGTAATGTAGTGTATTTTTTTTTATCGTACAGCAGCAATAGACATCGCAGTACTATACTGTATTTAATGCCATTCAATATATCTTCTAACAAAAGTCAGTACAGCCATTCATTGTACTGATCAGTTGATCTATTGGCATAAGCACACTTCCTCCCCAACAGTGAAAAACTAAACAAATACACACTAAGAACATAATGAGTAGAGAAAGAGAGCAGCGTGCAGGCCAGGTAACTCATGTCTAAGGAATGTCCTTAATGCACTGACACACTAATCTGAAATGACACCACTGTTTTATGTGTTTGTGTCCACTGCACTCAGAAATAACTGTTTTTAACTTATAACTTAGAGTCAAGCCTTATGTGCCTAGTTTAGCTTATTTTACACCAAGACATTGGGGCTGAATTGGCAGTTTATTTATATAATTTTTAATATTACAGAAGTTTTGTTCAGTTATTAGTGTGTCTCTTTCTCTCCCTCACACTTTCTCTCTCTCTCTCTCTCTCTCTCTCTCTCTCTCTCTCTCTCTCTCTCTCTCTCTCTCTTTTTCTTTCTTTCTTTCTTTCTTTCTTTCTTTCTTTCTTTCTCTTTCTCTTTCTCTCAGCAGACATGGCTGGCAGAGGTTACTATAAAAGCTATCCATTCATGGACTTCTCTCAATACCAAACTCTTCCTGCACCATTTCAACCCATCCCAGTGCACCAAAAAGACAAGTCCTATTTCCATCAAGACAAGCCCTACATCCACCAAACTCTGCCTTCCCCTGACATCCACTCTGCTCTTTCTATTTCCATCCCCACCAGCCAACTTGAGAGAAGCTGCATTCAAAAGACCAGCACTCATCCCTTACACCTGAGTTCAAGCTTCACAGTATGCGGTACTGCACCCAGACATGTCCATCGGCAGACTTCACACCCTGGACACCCTAGTCGCAGGCAGACCTACACTGGTAGAAGGCAGTACAGCATAGAGATGCTTCCTGAGCTTTTCTCACAACCCATGTCCCATGAAAGACATTTGTCCTACCCTCACAAACACAAGAGCTTTAAAACCAACAGCAAAACAGAAGTCACTGTCTAAGAGTCCTCAGATGTTTCATTTTATTTAAAGACTGACTAATAATATGGCTCTCTTACCACAGCTGCTTAGCTTTCCACTGGGTTCCTCCAGCCTCAATAATTCAGTCTCTGTCCTCTGGTCCTTATGCCTCTGCTACAGCATACTATCCAATACACACAGCTGGGAAGTAAGTGTGTAGCAAGATATACTCCATTGGTCAGCTCACAACAGTGTGAGCTGATTATCATTATGTGGAGCTATTCTCAGAAATGAATCATAAAATGATTAAGTTCATTTGATCAGATGATCTCAGGCAGAAGATGAGGTCTAATTTAAAGCAGCCTGGCACTTGAACCCGGGGATGACAAGAAGGACACATTCACTGTGGTTCTTATGAGAGATCTAGTTGTTTTTTTTTGTCCGTAAATGCCAAGTTACAGTATTACAGATCATGCACATTATGTTTATACCACAAATGAACACAAATAACGTCTTCAATCCTGTTATCCTACTCCTATCTCAGCTCCTCCTTATGGATCATGAGTCTGGGACAGTTAAAACCACTGTGATGATGAGTTGCATTTTTCTGAACTGTTCTTACACATCCAGCTCTCAGCAAGGGAAGCCACCTCCAATTACAATTCCCATTTGTTGAGCTTATGGTCCAGAGCACTAATCTGGAACTGTGAAATCTCTTCCCCCTATGCTTTAGCACAGAGATCTCTCAAGAGTTCTTGACAACTGTGACATTTAATTTTGCATGGATGGATGAGGAATCATGTCGCTCCATTATAAAATACAACTTATGCATTAAATTCCACCTTCCCACCTTTTAACATATTAGTTAGTAGTAGTACTAGTAGTAGAACTAAAATCTCTTAAAACGATCCTGAAATTGAGGAATAAGCTGGTGGGGAGACAAATTTAAAAGATTGAAGATTTCAAGCACATTTAATTTACAACAATGCGTTTTGTTTTCATATACAGTATATACATTTTATAAAGTGTTTGTAGTATTCACCATATGAATTATGAAAGTGCTTCCAATAATCTTCTGTATTAGCATTTTCTCAGCCCTCCTAACTTTGTGAACATCACATTTGTGCACTTTTGTAATCTTAAATGTACGTTTCATTATTCTACATGTGAATATGTGCATGTGTGAGAAGAAAGTTTGAATTACAGATAACACTGCATTTGTATAACAACTTTGTGGAAAATATGTACATGTACTAATATGTTGTGTTGCATTGTACACTTATAGAAAATGTAAAAACTTCAATGGTTCTTTGTTTGTCTGTTCGGGGAAACACTTAATAGTTGTATTTAGAGTTTCCCTGTCAGAAAGATTTCCAAGTAGAAATCCCCCCCCCCCCTTTTTTTTAAACTTGCAACAACAAATAATTCAGTGACCCCTAAAAGAACCTTTAACAACTATAAATGTGTTGCGTCTGTATAAATGTATCTGCTGTGCACTGGATATGCCACTATTATACTATTTACATTTTCATTTAAAGGGCTTTTTAGAACAATTAAAAGCAAATATTTTGTAAACAACCCTATTAGCCAAAGTAATATCTGGAGGTCCAATATTTGCATTGAATGGATAGAGGACAGTATTAACATGCCAATTTAAAAAATACAGAAGCTAAAAATATTTGTAATGCCACAAAAACAAAGACGTAATTCAAGGGAATGTTGTGCTAAAGTTTAGTAATTGGTCTGAAAATGTCAAAAGAAGGGCAGCACACAGTGCAATGAATCGTGTACCGAAATCAATTTTGCTCTTAAAAGGTCAGATCTCTGCCTAATCCCTCTCCCAATGCCTTAATACCTATTTGAATACTACAGACAGTTACTCAGTAGAGAATATAACAGTCTGAGCATTTCTGTGCAGAATGTGAACTCAAACATATCTGTAGAACAAATGTCAATCATGTGGTTATCAAAGATAGATTTATACACAATATATATAGCAGAAAAGTTCTTACATACAATATTTGTACACTACACTAGAAGTACTAAGAGTTTAAATTTTTTTAAGAACTATGAAATATTATTTTATTTGTATTTTTAATAGTATTTGAGAACAAAATTGCAATAATTAATTTAAATATTCTCTTGCAAGTCTGTATATAGTTCTGAGCTAATTGTTGTAATCTGACACAGATTTCAGTGTCTCCATTACAAAACACACGTTTTCGAGTCTTTCCTGTTGTTTGCGTAGGCAAAAGGTTCAAATATCTCGTCTCATTTTTCCAGTCCTTTAGCACGAAGCCTATTTACAAAGTGGCAACACACCTCTGGTGAAGGAGAGCTACAAATTGCATATTGTAGCCCTCTGCTGGGCAGTACAGGTACTGCAGAAAAAGAAAGGCGCTGTAGCATGGAACAACTCCGAGAGAATGAGAGAATGAAAAATTCACACACAAAAAAATCTAAATTCGTTTTCATCATTTATTTTTCTGTTGGTTTTTTTTTTTTCTTTGTAAAAAAATTACAATTTTCAAATATTCAGAAATCTGAATCCCAAACCTGTCATCCAGTAGCTCAATATGCAATCAGAGAAGAGAAAGGCCTTTGTCAATAATAACATGTACCTCAAATACAGCAATGCATAGAGTAAGGTGTACATAACCAAACCCAGTTCCCAGCAGAGTTTGTTCGATTGGAGGCTTCCTGAGACCAGGACAGCATAAGTGCAAAAGTTGAAAGCACTGGCGTTTTAGAAACTATTCCAATGCCAGCCTTAGAAATTAGGTAAAATGATCTCTCTGCTAAATCCTTCTTCCCATCATGTGCCCATGTTTCTCAGGGAAACTATGGTGGAGTAACAGCGATATGGCATGAGGGCGGTAACCCACATAAATAAACACTGCCTTTCTGGATAAAGCCAAATAATCCTGACATTTACAAAACTGCCAGAATTCATGAATACTATTTATTCAGGACCATGAGCAACCAGCTGTGTGCGTTTAAACCCCTTATTACATAGCCATCAAAACAGCTGGTGCAGCCATTTTATTTGGAGGTGAAAAATTCTTGCCATAAATATAATTATGTTTTTTGGGGGGGTGGTGATTTTAATACATTAGTTATTCTCTTGAAAATGAAGATGAACACAGTTCACTGTACCATGCTTATGTTTGGCTGAGGGTATTAGGGGTAATACTCAGTGCTTTAGTAGACTTATTACACAAGTGAATGTTTAAATATCATACATCAGTTTAAATGGTTTTAGCATTTAAAACAGAAGGTATGATGGAGTGTGTGTGTGTGTGTGTGTGTGTGTGTGTGTGTGTGTGTGTGTGTGTGTGTGTGTGTGTGTGTGTGTGTGTGTGTGTGTGTGTGTGTGTGTGTGTGTGTGTGTGTGTGTGTGTGTAAAGGCTGTACACTGTATAAGAGCAAAGGTGCTAGGTTGCATCGTATCTGCTAAGCGTTTAAGACCAAAGCTACAAACAAGAATCCCAGTGGAGCTGCAGGTCTGAACTGTCCAAAAAGTCTGCTGAGAAAACACTGGGAGGAGTGTGTGAACTCAGAGGAACTAGGATTGTCCCTCCTGTGCTGCTCCCTCCTCCCATGGACAAGTCCAGCCAATCCATGCCATCATGCATAGGGTCTTCAAAGTCCAGGCTGGTAGGATGAGGGGAGAATCTCAGCTCACTGGTGTCCATTGGGGTATGAGGATGATCAAGAATACTAGAAGTGCTCAGCATTTGGTTGTAGAGGTCATCAATCAGCGCCAGCGGACCTCCAGGTTCCACGCCAAGCAGTGGTGATCCCGTGGTGCTCTCTAGGAAGTCCTCCAGACGCCCGCTGCCTGAGTAGGACCGATGCTGTGTGTCAGGAGGCTGATCAGTAGGGGTGGGGTCAGCTGGAGGAGTGGGTGGGGATAGATGAAGTGGGGATTCTGGAGGAGAGGGGGGGTTGGAGTGCAGCTCTGAGAGAGAAGGGTCTGGATTGGCTTTGAATCCTGCTGAGATTTCTGGTTCAGGTGCAAAAAGAGGCAAAAACAGCAGGCAATCAGAGTCATTATTTATGACTGTAGGCCTTTTTACACTGAGATGCTGAAACCCCGGAGAAACAAAAGCTTGTTGCATTTTCTCTGCACCGCAAGACCATGCATGTAAAATTATTAGGGCTGTCAAAAATAACACGTTAACACAAATTTATTGTAACGGCACTAAATGTATTGACGGCCGATTAATGCAGCACGCATTTCTGTTTGACAGTTTTTCTGAAGAAAAATAAAATACAAAAGGGGGGAATAAAACCTTCAGCGCAACACACATTTATTCACCACGTCCTTTCTTTACTCCGATTAAAAAAATAAATACAATTATTTTATCACTAAACAAAAAATAATCACTAAAATTATTTTATACTGATCCGCAATGGTGCACATATCCGGCAATTAAAACCGTCCGTGTGAAAACATGGCAAAAATTCCATTTGGTGTCCTGATGATTACCTAATTGAAAACACCATAATTTAAAACATTTGCAAGGATTTTTTTGAGCTGCCATATCATCTGAAAAGGCTTATGTAAGTAAATTGCTCAGTGCAAAGAAAAACAAGTAATCGGAACCCGGTATTTTTTATAAAGTGGTTCCCCAGAACCCTGTTGGGTTACGTTAAGACCCCATGCGAGTTCCAAAAATCCGGGAATTTTGGACACACCCCTGCAGCCCCTATTAGGCCTTTGTGAATTTATCTATACAATATGTCACTTCAATACAATAATGTGTTTTATATCATTTATATTATTATATTTTTTATGTAATTTGTTAGTGAAAACAGTTTAAAATTTTATTCCTAACGTTCCTGAACATTCCGTCCCGCTGCGGATTCCCGCGCATTTTAAAATAATCCGCAACTTGCTGTTAGTTAAGTTCCAAATGAGAACCTGCGAATTTTCCGAGTTGCGAGTTCCGAACCGTGAATTTTCAGGGATTTATTATTTCTTTTTTTCATGTGTCTGATAGACATGAACAAGTTCTTTGAAAAACTTGAATGACCTTTAAAACCTCTCATTTCAATGATATATGGTGAGTTTGGATTCTCTAATAATAAACTTACATTTGCATAAAGCATCGATATTTGTCTATGGCCATGTTAATTAGAGTATTAAAAACTTGAAAAGTTTTTAGTACAGATAAAAATGTGCGATTAAGTTGCGATTAATCACGAATAAACTCATAACAATCATGCTGTTAATTGCGATTAAATCAATTGGCAGCAATAAAAAAGATTACATAAGACATCAAGTGATCAAAGGAATCAAGTCGTTACAGCAACACAATGATACAGCAACACAAGTTCCTTTCTGCATAACGCTTATCAATGATGTCATAACCAACCAAAAAGCAATTTCAATCTTTTAGACTTTTTTTGGTAATGTGGACAGCATGCCACCAGAAATGTGGTCACCCTAGACTTTTTAATTTTACATATCTCACTTTTATATATATAAAAAAAGAGAGAGATAATTGAGCATTTTATATGGCAAGCTCCAAAACATATTTTACTAAAGTCTTACTTACCTCCACTTTTAATGAGAATGTCAAACAAATCGTCTATATGGTGATTGTTGGAACCATTCTCCTGTGAGAGCAAGAACAAAGATTGAATCTATAGCTCTGTATCGACATCATAAAAAGTGAAAGAAACCTAATCGAATATAGCAATGGAGCAGACAAAGTAGATGCAGATGAACAAAGTGCAAAGAATGTCATACTTTGACATGATGAAGGTTATGGGATTCCGGTTTTGGAGATGGAGGAGTAAATAAAGTGTGTCGGTCAAAGCTTGGACACACTTCTCCCTGCAAGAGAGGGGGATAGATCATGGTGGAAATGGAAAAGGAAGGATACAAAAAGGAGGAAATGAGATGTGAAATAGAAAGTGTTAAGATGTTATGAGATTATGAAATGCACATATGGCTGGTTTGGATAATAACGTACCTTGAGTGAATGAGGGGAGCTAGGCTCGATGAGAGGGTGGGGCTCTTCACTGTGGAAAAAAGGATGAAGACTGGGTGGGGCTGTCACTGACTGACTTGACTCCTGAACAAATGGAGTTTGTAAGTGTAGTCCTGCCTTTTGTACCTAGAAACAAAGTTAAGGCTCATTATATACTATAGTTAATGTTCAAAAGGGGCACCAGTTTAATTTATTAGATGATTAGTCTGTATTCTAAGTCAATTTAACAGCTATAGCAATTAAAATATTTTTTCTGTAAGTGCAAAGTTTTGCTTACTTTTGAAGTGGACTGTTTGACAGGAGCAGTTTGTGGGGACTGTCGGGATTTGTTCACAGGATGAGCAACCTCTTTATCTGATTGGCTGGGGAGCTTGACAGGTGATGATTGCATTCTCTAAAAAAAAATTATGGCGCATAAGTGAATCTATATAAACCACAAATCCACAGGCAAATGCATTCACACAAATTACCTGTAGGGTGATGCGTCCATTGGGTTTACTTTGTGGAGATTCACTGTTCCGGTTATCCACACTGTTATTGGTAAGTGCAATGAGGTAATGGTTGCCATTGCCATCAGTGACAAGAGTGGGTGCTGGATGAGCTTTAAGAAGATCCAGTGGGAACGATGTGGTTACTTGAGTGCCAGTTTGTTGGTTGACAATCACTTGGGATACCTGATGAAGAAAAAAATTATAATCATGAATTAAATGTGTTAACTGGATGCTAATTAAAGCAATCACACAAAATAAAAATAAAAACAACAACAACAAAAAAAGGTCCTTTTTCCAATGTTTTACACTGTGGTTCACCACAGACATTATAGCAGATAGGTTACTGGCAGCTGCTAAGGTGACGATAACTTTGCCCAATGTTATGAAATGTTTCTAACAAACAAATAAATAAGCCTAAATTTAGAACTTGGAATCACTGTTTTGTTTGGGGGTACTAGTTTTTATTTAAAGTGGAATTAGCCTGAATTAACCATGTATCTACAAATATATAGAACACAAACGCTAATGTTTGTAATAAGCCATCGACGAAGCGGTTGAAGATTTTAGAGAAGAGGCACCTCATTGACGCTTTTTGTACTGAAACACCTTTTATACTAAGTGTTCATTATTCACTAAAACCTGACTGACCTGTTGTGTCTGTGACTGCTGTTGTTTCTGCTGCTGCAGTTTTTGAGGCCTCTGCTGCTTCTTTTGATTGGCCTGTAGCTGTTTTTGCTTGCTCTGCTGAATCATGAGCTGCTGCAGCTTCTGTTGTTGGAGTGCCGGTGGCTGCTGCTGTTTCGACTGCTCTGGCTGTATTTGCTGCTGTTGCTGCAGCCGATGGATCTGCTGCAGTTTGAGCAGTGTCTGCTGAGAACATTGTGTTTGTATCTTTCTCTGTGGTTGTGCCTGTGGCTCTGCAGAGATCTCCATGTCCTCCTTTGCTTCCTCTTTTATCTTCACACCCTCTCTGTTGGCCAGGGCTACTCCTTCTGCCTTAACCGTTATGTCCATTCCCTCAACGGTTGATCCACGTTTGCCCTGTTCAAGCTGTGAGCGCAGCGTCTCCACCAGCTGCTGTTTCTGCCTTAGCATGCGTGTAAGCTGCTGAATTTGCTTATCCTTCTCTTGCAGCATCTGGTCTTTGTCCAGCAGTAGTGCTGACGGTGCCAGTGCGGCTGCTATTGGAGGCTCCTGAGGCGGAGAATCTGAAGAAGTGACAGCATTGGGTTGGAACATACAGCATGTTGACTGCCCAAGAGGTTCCTCTTTAACAGGGGATGGATGCTCTGTGGATTGGTGCAGACTTAGCTGAGTAAGAGGTGAGCTGACCTATTTGAGAAGAAAGGCTCGCATTAATTAATTATACAATAAAACAATATACCTCCTTGTTAAAAAGTAACAGCAGAAGATTTAATAGAATACTAATAAAGTACAAATTTCACATCATATGTTTCAGTTCATTGTTTTGAGATCAGCATGGAACAATAGTAGCATTATAAAACAAATCTATAATCACTTCCTAAGTAGAAAACAGAACAAACCATTTCTCCAAACACATCCCCATTACAGCTGGTCTCATCAGCACTCATTCCAGCCACTGAGCGTTCAGATGGTGTAGGAGACACAGGAGGGGAAGAGCTCGTACTGTTGAAGCGTGTGATTTGGGGCAGGGCTACAGATTGGATGCCACTGCTCACTGCCACTTGATAGGCTGCCACTTTCCCAGTGGTGTCT
This sequence comes from Silurus lanzhouensis, assembly GCA_039877035.1. NCBI lineage: Eukaryota > Metazoa > Chordata > Actinopteri > Siluriformes > Siluridae > Silurus > Silurus lanzhouensis. The sequence goes on along the minus strand of JBCEWE010000193.1, from coordinate 1,136,900 downwards.
TTATATTGGTGTGTACCAGGGACAGAGGTGGAGGGTTGAGCTGCTTCCTGAGGTGGAACTTGAATTGTTTTCACAGGTCCAGAGCCTACTGTTGCTACTGCTCCACCACCATTCTGTTCCTGGTAGTTCTTCAGTCTCTCTATGAGGTCGTTCTTAGTGCCAGATACAGTCAAACCCCTAAGTTTCAGCTCCTGTTTAAGCTCTGCAACCTGAAATAAAAGTATATCGGTTATGTACTGACCTTTATAACGCACTGTAAAACCGGCAAATTAGAAAACTGGCTTACTTTGAATTCATCCAAGTTTGCAGGCAATACTCCTGGCTTGGCCCCTACTGCCACAGGCTGGTTTGAACGATTAGCTCCATTTTGAGTGGATGTGGCAACAGATGTGGAAACTGATCTAGATGGGGAAGGGCCAGAATTGGCTGTGTTTTGCTGCTGCTGCTGCTGTTCAGAAGGAAGTCTGCAAATATAGGGATAGAATATTAACATCCGTGCTTGAGGTGGAAAAGATACACAACTTGTTTCCAAGCTGTATTTGCATCAAAAATATAAATCCCTATCTCCCAAATTAAGAGCTCACTTTGGTGGAGCAGGTAAGATGGTGTGATAGTTGTAGTGCTGTTGCTGCTGGCTGATGATCTGGAGCTGGAGGAAGAGCTGCTGTTGGTGGAGGATCTTGGCATAAGATGAATCCAGCTGGGGTGGGGGCTCACGGTCATTCTTCTGATCAGGAGGAATGTACTGGTGATATTTGAGCTTCTTCACCTTAGGTTTGTTCTCTTTAGGCTTCTTAGTCCGCTGAATAGAACGATCAGCACTAGACTTTGACTGGGACTGCCAAAGTTATAACACATGAAGAATAGTTAATGTGGTAAAGAGAAAAATAATATGAGCAAATGATAAAGAATAGATCTATTAGATCTATGTGTTAGCGATAGCTTTTACTGACTTTGGCAGATCCTGTAGGAGGACGAGCACATGCAACAATTGAAGTTCCATTGGTCAGGTTTTTTGGAGAAGAGGACTCGGGTGCATTAAGCAGTGACGGTGCAGGCTGAGTGAGGAACTGGAAAAAGGAATTCATATGTTAGCTATTTCAGCTACTGATCTACATACCATTATATACTACATCACACTTATTCATGTCCCCCTTGTCATGTACTGCAATATCAACATGCACCATTTCATGTCAAACAAAATGTAAAGAAGACTTGCATGTACCGGTGTGGGTGAGGGATTTCTGTTCAGCATATCAGATGGGGAGTGCTGAGGAACAGAGCCAAGTGGAGAGTCCTGACTGCCTGGCTGTTCAGGAGATAGGCCATCACTGCTGTCCTCATCCATTGAGGAATTTTCACCCTTTGGAGAATCTGAATCTGTATAAATGTAAAACAAAATTAAATAAATAAATAGAATCTCTGTATAATGTAATTTTAATTAACCAATCTCGACAGTGCAGTGTCTTGTGTTATGATGTGTATTTCTTTAGGTTAATTCTGACCTAAGAGTGCAGGCACCGGCAGGATGTTCTTGTGGATGAGCTCAATAGGGCCTGGCCGATGAGAGATTTTGTCATTGAGGTCATCTGCGAGGCGAGCTCTCTTTAGTTTCAGTTGTTTGGCCTGCAGAGAGGGCTCCACTGATGTCTCTGAGAATGGGACAGACACAAACTTACAGAACTTGCAAGCAGACCTTATGTGCAGCGCACCAGCAAAGTCACCCCAATAATAAATTCTTTATTAATTAAAAAAAATGTATTTAATTGATTACATTTTATTTAGTTTGAGATATTTTGAAAACATGTTTAGTTTGTTTAGTTTTATTTCAGTTATCATTTAGAATTTTGGCAGTTTTCAGGGTAAAGCAAGCAAATAATTATGGCACAAACAGAAACAGCTGACACGATATTCTCCCACAGTAATATAACCTTCTGAGTTTCAGAGAACTGTCCAAACTAACTTACCCTCTAGTATGTGCATCCTCACCAGTTCTGACCTCTCTGGCCTGCTCCTGATCTTTCTCTTTAAATAGTCCTCAGTCTAGAGAGAAAAAGAGAGACATATTCAGACAGATAAATGTGACCTGCTTGTACAAACCTTAAAAGTGGTAACAAGATGATAAACCTTCATTTCTAAACCCAAAACACTGGGTCTATTTACTTACCCGTGCTCTCTCGAGGCTTTTTCTCTGCTCATGAAAAGCAGCAGGACTCTTTAGTGCTGTGGGCAGAAAAAAGTATGCTCACTCTTTGGCTGTACAGTCATATTTGATGTTAGAGAAAACACTGAAAGCAGAACTGACAGTTTTATAAAATATCAGATCTGTTTTGCACTCAAAATGGAACCATTAACAGGAGAACTGCTACAACACACTAACTAATTGGGTATTAACAAGCTGCTGAAAATCCAACATTTTTAACCCCAGAGGTGTTAAAGACTAGAAACGTAACACATATGCTTGCAGTGCAGAGTGACTTACAGAATCAAAGTCAAACTCAAAAGAAAATCTCTCAATAACTCCAAATATTCTATATTTTACACCCAGCACTTACAAAACATACAATGGCAGTTACATGTTGTGTAACAAGAACAATTTGGTAACAGCTGATGACATTTCCTCACGAAGAGGGCTAGACGCTGATCCAAAAGCAGTGATCACAATTAACCCTGTGTGAGCGATCCAGGCTAGTGCAGTTTTTTTAGCAGGAGTTGATGCATGAATACAACATGACAGCTGAAACAGACCCTCCCCCAGCACCTGTTGTTTGTCTCTAACTTTTTTTCAATAATTACTTTAAATAATTTTGAGCAAGTGGCAGTCAATTTGAAAGCTTAAATTCCCCCCCCCCCCCCCCCCACACACACACACACAGTTTGGGTTTAATGGCAGATGGGAACTATATGAAAGTACAGTACTGTTAATTACATGTCGTTACATTAGTCTGCATGTGTTATGGAAGCCATTTTTGGCTTTTACTGCTACACAGTTTAGTTGCACTTGCTGCAACAACACTTCCTCCTTCTCACAGATAGGCAGAACAGAGAGCGCTGTGAACAGTGTGCCTCTTCTTGTCGGATGAGCAGAACCCAGAATACGGAAGTGGAGACTAAGGAGGAAGCAGGACCACTAGATAACACATGCAGGCCTTTTCACAATAACTGAGCATACAAACTTGTAAGCCCGGTCAAAGACACAAACAATGCATCTCAATTTACTTAATCAGCCATTAGCCCCAAACAATAATTTTTTTAATCACTTGTTGCACGCAGCTTTAAAAATATTACAGTGTTACAGTTTAATGTATATCTTACATTTAACAACAGATTTACTAAATTATTTACTAAAAGATCAGGATGTTAAATCCTGGCAAAGTGTCGTCACCTGGATTCTGAGCAAATTTTTATATTGCTTTTTAGGTCTAAGCACTAGCAATGGAAGTTAGAGACATTGCTTTAAGTCTTGCAACATGGTTTGTCTTAAGCAATTGTAAAACCCTTCCTAAGATGTACTCAGCATACATTCAGGTGTTGAAAAAAGACATGAAGAATTCTTTAACTCATTCAAATTTAAAATGAAGACAATATGTAAAAAAAAAAAAAAAAAAAAAAAAAAAAGGATGTACAGTCTTGTTAGCATGCTTTCTCAAAGGGCTCCTCGACACAGAACACGACAACATAACATGCCTCACTGATGCATGGCGGACATTGTGGCAAAACAAAGAGAGTCTACCTAAAACAATGTGCAGAAATATAACTTAAAGTGTACAGATGAATGACAGAGAGTGGAGGAAGAAGACTTACGCGGCATGATTCCTTGGCTGACAAGCTCCTCCCGTGTCCTCCTCTGCTGTAGTTTGATTTGGAGGACTGCATGAGGACAGAGACGCAGCGTTTGTTAATTGTATTTAAAGTGACTATCACATCAGATTGCCTAGGCTACGATGTTTCTCTTCTTAGTCGATTCTTCAAATGTAAGCCTTGTTGAGGCCAAGCCAAAAGATTACACATAGTTCGTAATACACATTGCTGTGTCTGACTGCGGTAACATGCAGAGGGGAGGGATCGTAACAGTGTAGGCTGTTTGCTATTACACACTTCCTGTTTCAATCTTTTTTGAACTGTTTGATTCAATAGTGTACCACACAGTGCAAAAGACAGGAGAGTGAAAGTTAAAAACAGGAACATATGGAGCATTAGTCCAAGTGAGGACAAATTTGCTCAGCAAAAGTAAAATAAGGAATTAAGATTAATGGCACCATCTGTTTCAACAATTAAGCATCAGTGTGATTAGTGTTATCATCTCTACATGATATCACACTGTCACATATTAGTGACATTTACTCTAAATAATGCAAGTAACAGACTCGCCAACTCTTTTTTGTAAAGTGATCACTCAT